>VCRD01001189.1:234181-244393 GCA_006783055.1 Trinorchestia longiramus | reverse complement strand
ACACACTACACTACACACCACATTACACACTACACTACACTACACACCACATTACACACTACACTACACACCACATTACACACTACACTACACACCACATTACACACTACACTACACTCCACATTACACACTACACACCACATTACACACTACACTACAGCGTCTGCCTACACCCGCTGCAAAGCTTTGCACTAAGATGCTACCGCCTAATGCCGCACTCTAAATTCAATTGACTCTGAAAATTGAGTTCGAACTTCAATGTTTATTTTACAGGAATTTTGTTGACTAAGCTCAGGAGAAGCACTTGTGTTCAAAACTTGATGAATTTGTATGTATTTATTCTATCACACATTAGCAATCTAAAATTTAATAATAATTAATAATGAATTTCATTAATTATTAATAATTATGTTAAATTAATTATAAATAATATTAATAATTAATAATAATTTATACGAATTCACTGCCTACAAAATAAAATTTTTGGTCTTTTACCTCAAGGGATTTTATGTATACATCAAGGACTAATATAAACAGGACGTGCACCGCCATATAGCTGACTACGCTAGCGGAGGCCATTGCATTCTTAGTAACATAACATTTTCTATTGGACAAATTGATAAAAAATTACTTCTTTCAATTAATAGAATAGATAATAAGGTTTTACAGTGAATTTTAAATCCTTTAAAGCACTGTAATGCTTTGAAATACCAATTTTAGCCGGACTTAACATGTATTATTGTATGAGCTTAGTGGCCACTTTATAGAAAGCCGAGTTACTGCAGTTTTAGACTTTACAAAATGGAAATGGAAATTAGACCTTTTCCAATGCAAACAACCAGACATACAAACATTCATGCAAATAAACAAACATATAGAAGCAAAACCCCACCAAACTGCAGTGATTAGTCAGCCAACCGGGCCTTCTTTAGGGGTCTGAAGGACTGCATTCTTCTGCATTCAGGGAAATCTGTACATCATCTACCAAGAAAAACACATTCTTCTACTGCAGTGTCTGGAGTTTGCCAAATGTTTCCCTCAGCACCTGGTCCTTGTCAATATGTGAAGTGATGTACTGCAGCTTGCGTTTCCATGACAGCACCAAAAAGTCTCTGAGCTGTTCATAATTACACTTTGGGTAGGATTGAAGAGCAAAACAATAATCATTCATGAAAAACTGCTTCTGTAATAAACATTATAAACATTATGAACAGCTCAGAGACTTTTTGGTGCTGTCATGGAAACGCAAGCTGCAGTACATCACTTCACATATTGACAAGGACCAGGTGCTGAGGGAAACATTTGACAAACTCCAGACACTGCAGCAGAAGAATGTGTTTCTCTTGCTAGATGAAGTACAGATTTGCCTGAATGCAAAAGAATGCAGTCCTTCAGACCTCTAAAGAAGGCCCGGTTTGCTGAATAATCGCTGCAGTTTGGTGGGGTTTTGCTTCTATATCTGTTTGTTTATTTACGTGAATGTTTATATGTTTGGTTGTTTGCATTGGAAAAGGTTTAATTTCCATTTCCATTTTGTAAAGTCTAAAACTGCAGCAACTCAGCTTTCTATAAAGTGGCCACTAAGCTCATACAATAATACATGTAAAGTCCGGCTAAAATTAGTATTTGAAAGCATTACAGTGCTTTAAACGATTTAAAATTCACTGTAAAACATTATCCTTTCTATTGCTTGAAAGAAGTAATTTTTTATCAATTTGTCCTATCGAAAATGTTATGTTACTAAGAATGCAATGGCCTCCGCTAGCGCAGTCAGCTATATGGCGGTGCACGTCCTGTTTATAGTAGTCCTTGGTATACATCCATATTTTTTGGTTTCCGGAATTTAATGGCGTTTATCTCTCATCCAATAAACATTGACTTTTCCCGTACACAGTATTAGTACGTAATTCTTCTACTTTCCTTGATCTTCCAGTTGTATTTCTTAAGGCTGTTCTATTTAGGCCTTGCTCACGTCATATTATGATGATGGTGCAAGTATGTATATTTCGATGAGAATTACTGACTTACCTTGTGATTCAGGGGATCCTATTATTATTGGAGAAGCTTTGTTCAGTAAACATTTTTCGGCCCGAAAAAAATACATTTACGCCTGAGTCTCCTGGAAGAATAAATGCACCTGGAATTGCCAGTAATATTGTGGGCTTACATCACATGAAGTCTAACGCGCCAACGAGTTCACAACTCAGGAAGTTCCAATTACAACAACTCAAATTAGCCACTTTTGAAACTTTTGGTGAGGCTAATGTCCAAAATGTTAAGTAATCTTTCATTTGTGCTTTATTTATGACTGTCTTCTAAGATATTTACAACTAAATATTCATTGAGAATGTAACACTAATTATAATGATATTCATTGACATAACGTTCCTGTGTTCTTCTCGTCACAGAGACTTGAGCAGCAACGGCTTGCGCGTCATCGAACAGGGAGCCTTCCGCTCGCTGTCAGATCTGCGGAGACTGTGAGTCTGTGGGAAATAAGTTATAGTTGACATTACTGGCATGTTAAATAACAATTATAGTTGACATTATTGGCATATTCAATAACAATTGTAGTTGACATTACTGGCATGTTAAATAAGAGTTATAGTTGACATTACTGGTATGTTAAATAACAATTATAGTTGACATTATTGGCATATTCAATAACAATTGTAGTTGACATTACTGGCATGTTAAATATGAGTTATAGTTGACATTACTGGCATGTTAAATAACAGTTATAGTTGACATTACTGGCATGTTAAATAAGAGTTATAGTTGACATTACTGGCATGTTAAATAACAATTATAGTTGACATTATTGGCATATTCAATAACAATTGTAGTTGACATTATCGGTATGTTATTTTAATTTCACCAGTTCTGATCTCTTAATTGATGCAGTCTTGCTGTTTTTTAATAACCGTGACGATGTTTAAGCTAAGAAGGAGTTATTTCAAACCATGTCACGTCGAAGCTCATGAAGATATACTGCTGTGGATCTCGATTGATACCGTGTTCTGAATGATTAAAAATACTTCCTAGTATTGCAATTTTTATTTTCCAATTTTGCTGAAGCCTTGATATCTGTAGAAGTAATCATCAATACTTTGTGCTAGGAATAATTGAATTCTGCAGGTGTGAGTATCAATACCTGGTGTTGGAAGTAATAAATACTGATATTATTTCCCGTGGTATTAATTCTTTATGAACAGTCATAAAGTTAATAATATACTATGAATAAAGTTATCTTGAATATAATGGCTTAGTATTTAACTCGGGTAAAGTAATATTTGAAGTTCTCAAAGCAACGCATCGCATAGGTTGTGCATTATACAGTATGTCCCACAAAAACCCGAACCGAGTATTTATTTTCCCGTATCAGTAATACCATCATTCGGTTTATTGTATGCTCTTTTCTATAGATTAATTTTGAGGGATAATTTTGCCAGAAATTAAATGCTTATGGTATTCTTATGATGGTATTACTGATACGGGACATACGGGTTCGGGTTTTTGTGGGACATACTTTATATTCGTTCTTATTTTGCTTGTTAGTTTCACTTCCTAAGCTTAATAGTTTTCTTTCATAACCTCTATAATTATTATTTATTGTTACAGCTTAGTATTTTTGGCTGCCAATTTGAGTTAACAAATAAAAATGAGCACGAAGTATGAAACTTTTTCCTATTTTCCGAGCGCGAGTGTGTTACATACGGCAGATAATTTCTAAACTTATTTTAGTTAAAAACGAAAGTATTCATTCTAGCATGACAGAATCTGATTTTTTCTGCGTTCACCTTTTTAGAGGAAACGACTTCTGTTCTGCAAACTTCCTACACGCCGCGTTCATTCTTTTCCGAGAGCGTTTTAATTTCCTTAAGCAGATGACCTTCCATGCACGTAAAACTCTCCTTCATGGCGGTCTGTGTCTAGTTATCGAGATATATTTTCCGTGCTTAATTAAATTTTCCTTTGTGAGCCTCATTTCGAAGTCTAGACAAAGGCCAGTTCCGTTTATGTCGAAAAAATAGCAGCAAAGGTAGATAATTTTCGTGAAAGTCCGCGGTGAATACTTCCCACATTTCATTTACTCTCGCTTATTAACCTGTCTCGTCTGACGCAGTTCTGATAGCTGCATTAATTTTGTGGTGCTATGATCCTCTTTAATTTCTACCTTTCTCATATCTTAAAAAATGCATCCACTTCTGACTAGTAATTGAACTTGATTGTAATGGAAGACTTTTTTGTGTTCTCATAAATGGTATTTAGGAAGTGATTTTCGAGTCTGACGGTTGCAGAATAGTTTATTATCGTGCCAGCGAATTATCTGTTTTCTTAGTGCTTGGAACGTTCTTTTTTGTTCTTTTCCTAAACACTCTTCATTCATTTGGAACTATGTGTGCATTACAATAAAGCCCTATTTAAAGTGATTCATTAGTGTTGATTAGTGTGACACACGGTGACGTGTCTGTTGCAGCGTGGCGGGCAGTGATGAAGGCGTTTTATTCTCTTCGCTTAATGACTTCAATTAGACGGAGTAGTTCACTCCTGCAAGGCTTTTAAGGCTTTGCCTGTTCTTTAATGAGTTATATTGAATCAATAATAATACGTAAGTGACACATACAAAGAAGATGCGTGTTAATTATTACTGTTACAAATTGTTGATGCTTTTCCAATGGAAATTTCAAGAAAGTACGACGTGGTTAGCTAAGCACACTGATTGTTTAGGGGTTGTGTGTCTTAGTTGTAGGAAGAAAAATATCAAGAAAATCCGATTGAAAATGCTGAATGGGATATCTAGGGGGTTTTCTTTTGATTTTTAACCTCTTGAAACCTAACCTTAATTTACTCAATTTGAAAAAAATTTCAAGTGTGTGGTTTTTACTTGGATATGAACAGCAAACGACTTCAGCAATCAACATTTTTAGAAATGGAATATCCGAGTCTCTAGCTAAGGAAATATAAATAACGAAATGGTTCTAAGTAGAAAATGAGCTGTCACTGAGGTATCCTTGTAATGCTAGAAGTTCAAAACGTAGCACAACGAGGGCCGTGTATTACATGTATTTATTTGATACGAGGCTGCTGTAGTGTTTCAGACTAGTGTACGCAGCTGTCAAAAATGACGGCAGAGATTTTGTGGTAATACCCGTGCCATCAAAAATGATGGCAAATACTGTTGGAAAGATATTAAATAAAATTACGTACAAGAACGCAGTACAATATATTTAGTTTTATATATTTACAAAGGACAAACGTTTTAATTGAGTGTTTCTTTAATGACAACATTCCTAGTGAAAACAGATATTTAGTTTTCTACTGCTGCAATTGACTCTGCAATTCGTGTCATATTCGGGTACAATGTACCCGAATCATAGGGCAATACCCCTCCGCACTCGGTATCCATGATACGGGCCCGAGTATATAAGGCTCTGGATCTCTCTAATTTTTTTGAAAATGACACAATACATATAAATAAATAAATCTATAAATAAATAAATAAATAAATAAATACAGGGTGGCGCATAAGTAACGCACCCTTTTAAAAAATTAATAATAAATAAAGTATTACCGCAATATACACTGGGTATCTGTAGACAGGATACGACATATTATGGATACGACATGTCGTAATTATCCCCATCATTATACCTTTCATAGTTTATTTATTATTAAGTTTTTAAAAGGGTGCGTTACTTATGCGCCACCCTGTATATAAACACACGGCGGTCATTCTAAGTATTAGATTAGATAGGGGCGTCAGGTACTGAGGAGTTGTGACTGGCATTAATTGAGTTGTGTTTTGCGTTACAGAGATCTGAGCAGTAACCGCATCACTGCCCTCACTGGTGACCAGATGGACGGCCTCAGCAGCCTTAAGAGGCTGTGAGTGACTGCTATTCTAGTCTTATTCTTCCAGTTATTCTAGTCTTATTCTTCCAGTTATTCTAGTCTTATTCTTCCAGTTATTTTAGTCTTATTCTTCCAGTTATTCTAGTCTTATTCTTCCAGTTATTCTACTCTTATTCTTCCAGTTATTTAGTCTCTTTCTTCCAGTTATTTTAGTCTTATTCTTCCAGTTATTCTACTCCTATTACCCTAGTTATTGTAGTCTTATTCTATTATTCTACTATTATTCTCCCAGTTATTCCAGTCTTATTCTTTCAGTTATTCTACTCTTATTCTTCCAGTTATTCTACTATTATTCTCTCAGTTATTCTACTTTTATTCTTCCAGTTATTCTAGTCTTATTCCCCCAGTTATTCTACCCTTATTTCCCCAGTTATTCTACTCTTATTCCTCAGTTTTTCTACTCATATTCTCCAGTTATTCTACTCTTATATTCTCAGTTATTCTCATAATGGTTCTCCAACTTATTCTACTAACTCTTTTCCTCTTATGTTCCTATTTATTCTACTGTTATTCTTCTACTTACTCTCATAATGATTCTCTAACTTATTCTACAAATTATCTTCCCGTTATTCTGCTGGTTATTCTCCTAATTATTCACAAAATTATTCTACTGTTATTGTCTTAGTTATTTACCAATTATTCTCTTACTTATTCTCATTTACAGATTAAATACTCGAAATACTGGTGTAATAAATAAAATTGGGGGTAATGAGTCAAATACGGCAGTAGTTAGTCAAATAGAGGTGAAATGAGTTGAAAATACTGGCGTAATAGATCAAAAATACTAGGGAAATGGGTTAAAAATATTGGGGTAATGAGAAGAGATATTCTGAGTGCACAAATGGCTTTGTATTGCTAGTGCTCCATCAAATTATGTTGTTTTGAGGAAGATGTTTAAACTTGTAATTCTAGGTGTCTTCTTCATTAGACGTACAATTACGTTCGTATTTTCTGCTACCGTATTTTTCAGAGATGCTAGCTTTGTTTTGTGGTTTGCTTTTGGTTGTTTGCTCAATTCTCTAAAATTTAGACCTCTCGTTACGAAAAAATTTTAAATTTTCGAACTTTATATATTAAGGTTAGGGTTGTTGGAGGTTCCACTCGTTCTTTTCTTGTCTTTTACAATATTCTTTTGTCATTGATTTTAAAAAAGATAAACTATTATTTCTATAATATTGAAAAACTCCAAGACTTGGTTCATTGTTTAATAATTGAAAAGGTACGTATTTTTTGTTCACATTGGTATTCCACATAGACTTGATGTGTCGTTTAGTGAAAGAAAAGTTCGAGGAAAGGCTTCCTGGTTATTTCATAACTAAAATTTTTATTACAAGTTTATTATTCGAATAAATGTATCTGGTGCCCTTTCGAAAGCACCATGCCTCAGCTTCTGACTTCGGGGATGTTGTCCAAGGGTTCAACTCTTACAAAACTCGTACAAAACCTCTGACGCCCTGCACCATTGATGTTGATACATTGTATCACTTGCCAAAGAGTTACCCGAGCGGCTCGGAAACCATGAGCTCTTTTCTACAGATAAATTCATTTCTACTTATGACTTTTTTTACATAGAGAAAATGTCAGGGTATCCACGATACAAAACACATGATGCTTTCACTTCCTGGTGCGTTGTAATGACTCCGTTCAGTTGCCACCCAGATGTCCTGTGTCACTAGCATCTCATACCACGAAGTCTTTAATGAACAGTTTTGACAATCTCTTATAGTATACTGTTTTCCATTGCTGGAATTAATAAGATATAAATTTAACTGTTGCCATTTTTATGAGAAATGAATGGAATGTTATTAACTTTGATCTTATGCCTCAATTAACTGCAGCAAACTGGCGGACAATCCTCTACGGGTGCTGCACTCCAGCCTGCCCTCTGCTCTGCCTTCCCTCGCTTTCCTGTGAGTTGGACGTTCTACTGCTTTTCCTTACTAGTGTCCTTTCGTTACTAGAATTTACTAGTATTCCCATTACTGCAATGTCTCCTAAGTGCGATGTTTGAAGGCATCTGTTGTCGTGAAAATGCTCACATTTTTAAAGTCTTTCATTTACTTGTCAACAACGTTGTTCTGATCATTGTCGTGTGTGGTACTGGGAATCCTTCGACATACCGTGATATTCCTACCTAGAAATTTTAATGGCTGAAGCAAGGTGCTACACATTTATTAATTACCAAGTGCTAAGACATATTTAGTATGTTATTGTTAGTGTAACAACTATTTGCGTAGGTGATCTTTAGAGGTGGATACGAGAGATTGTCTTCGTGTGTTGAATGATGAAGTGGGTTAGTGTGACCTATTCGTGTAATAAATGATAACGCGTATTCGTGTGTTGGATGACGTAACGTTTTCGTGCATTGAATTCTAAAGGGCGTTCGTGTGTTGAATGACATGTTGTATTCGTGTGTTGAAGGCTTAAGTAGGCCCTGTGCTGTGTACCCTACAGTGACCTCTCAAGCACCTCCCTCTGGTGCGACTGCTCGCTACTGTGGTTGGTGGCTGCCGTCAACGGTCAGCCTCTCCCCCCGCTGGACAACACGGCCTCTGCATCCCCGGGCGCTGTGTTCCCCCCTGCCTCACTAGGGTCCACGGGTGGTGGTCGCAGTGACAGTCCCCTGAGGGTGTCCAAGGGCACGGTGTGTGCAGGTCCTCAGCGTCTGAGGGACGTCGCGCTCCGCTCTCTTAGTCTCGATGACCTCATGTGTCGTGAGTGCCTGTTTCCTCACTAATCTTCTTTTCCAATACAATACGGATATTTGATTTCCTTCATCCAATTTCCGTTGGTGTTCCAACACCAAAACGCATTGATTTCGGTCTCGCAATTTTCGTTGCGCTTCCAATACTAAAAGGTATTTGAGTTCTGTTACTGTTCCAATACAAAAAGTATATTTCATTTCCGTCGCTCAATTGCTGTTGGTCTTAAAAAACCAAAAGGTATTTAATTTCCGTTGCTTCTCCACTAAAATAATATTTGATTTCTGTCGCTGTTCTAATACGAAAATTGTATTTCAGTTCTGTTGCTCAGTTTCGAATGAGAGTAAGAACTGTGTTTACTGAATGTTGGGAATGAGCGATCAGAGCGTGGGCTTATAAATTGTTTGAAGGAGAAATAATTGGGTAAAAGAAAACAAATAAACAAGAGAATAATTAGATGTTTCTACATCTGTTTTGATATGATAACTTGGAAAGGTAAACGCTGAATTGTTGCCGGTCTGCTCAGCCGAATTTGTATGATAGTTGAGTGAATCCATAGAAATGAATTTGATCAGTTGATTGCTGCCGCGAACATATGAAGGTAGGAGAACTTTGTCTGGGTCTTTTTGACGTCATTTGTGATGAATTTAGCAATAATTTAGGTCGCCTGATGAAATGATTGCTAAGAACAAAGATGTCCGCTGACGTTCATGGTCAGTTTTCAGCGGGACAACAAAATATTTTTTGTTATCTTTCTGTTATTTAAGTTTCGCTCTCGGACGACGGCCAAAATTTTGCACTTGTTCTCTGCCCCAAACAGTAAATTTTCAATAAGTTAAGAGTCAAAGCGCTGAAATTTTTGCTGCCTGTCAGCTTTGACGAGTTTGTTTAGGGACTGTCAAGCTGTACTCTGACTGTGATCTGAAAGAATTCAGAGTAGTTTTATCACTAGCGAGGTCGAAGAAAGGGCCTCTGCTTTAAGTCACTTTTGATCAGAATCAGTTTTCTACAGCCGTATTCCTTCTTGTGCTTTTTAAATTCTGCGACACAGTTTTCGTTTTCTATGAAGTACTGTATTCACTGTTATTTACGTACATTATATACAATATTAACTGCATATAGTAAATACTCTATTATATTCCCCGAGACATAATTCATAGACAAATATATATTTTCTTTCAGGACAGGTATGATGTCCCTAACTCCTGGAGCCTGTGTATGATTGTGATACATGGGCGTGACTGAGATGCCTGTGAGTGAAGTGTGTGTGCGTGACTGAATTGACTTGACTTGCGTGATTACGTGCGTGATTGATGCCTTTACTTTAAACGGCGTGGGACTTGGGTAGCAACCCAAGAATGGGCCAAACGGCTCGTTTCTATTGCCTTATTCTATTCTGTTCACAGCATTTACAGAGACAATTTATTAACCAGTACATATTCTTGGACAGACTCGGGACAGGAAGGTCCTGCAATGCTGGACTTGGACCCAGGCTGGGACCAGGTGGTGTTTGCAGGGGACAGCCTCACGCTTAGGTGCTTCCTCAACCAACCGTGAGTGCAAATACTGAACGTGTTCACGGATTTTACAGCAT
>VCRD01001189.1:217522-233643 GCA_006783055.1 Trinorchestia longiramus | reverse complement strand
ATTTTAAGTTATTTATTTAGAGGTCTGGATAGACCAGTTAAAATATGGAGTACGCATCAGACAATTGGTGCTAGATTGCACAACAAAACAAAATGAAAGAAATTCTATTCAAAAAACACAAAATATAGGCAGGGGAAAGCAAGGAAGAAGTAGAACGTCACGTCTGCCCACGATGGAGCAGGATCAGCTTCCACCACAGCACGCAGCCCGACGACTCCGCTTCACACTGCAGCGAACCTTATAGTCTGAACAAGTGCAATATGGACAATTGGGCGGTGTGGGACCGGATGGAACCTCTGAACGCGACGGCGCTGAGACCCTTTAAAAATAAATAATCCCAACAATAATGCCTCTTCAATAGTAATGCCCCTACTATCCACCCGGCTCTCACTATATAGGTACTTTTGCTACTTATTCCTAGTTCTCTGTATGAATACAGTAGTTCGGAAACTACATTAATCCTATCGAAATTGAAAATTTCGATAATCGTTTTAATTCGTCAGGTAAATCGTTGGTATTCTATTTAATATTTTTATTTATGTATTCATTTTTATTTAAATCTGTAAATGATGCCATATTATACATATATATTAGAACATGTTCTTCAAAGCTCGATCCATATCTATTGTTTGTATGCTAGGTTAGCTCGCACTGCATTTGCATGATCGTTGGTTTGAAAATCTCTTAAGGAATAATTAGTAATATAATTATTTTAACTTCACTAGAAGTCAGTTATCGGCGATATTTAAAACGTAAAAATATCGCTTTTCAAAAAAGATAGAAGTAACCTTGTTTTGCCTCTGTAACTTTTTCTCTGAGTAATTTTGCGAGATTTTCACTGCTTTATTATGTTTACATTTATTGCATCAAGTATTTATGAGAAAAATATGATTTCTGCTGAGTATCAATGAGGTAAAATAAGAACCACTATTGCACTATTTCTCAGGTTATCTTTCTTAGACAGCGTATGCCTTGCTGTGCGTTCTGTCTGTTGCCAACTGATAAAATAGTTTCATGTTCAGGTCTCACTGACCGTGTTATAAACGTACACTTTTTCCTGCCTTCAGTTCCAGAGTGCCAGAGGCTGGATCTTCCTCAAAGCCCACCAACTCGTCACTACCACCCAAGATATTCTGGTACCAGGATGACGTCTTGATTCATCCTACCACATCCACAACCACTTCATCCGTCACTCCTCCCCGGCCTAACACATCCACGTCTTCTACTTCCTCCTCTTCTAACTTGACTTCAGCAGCCAAGCCAGCCGTCACAACTACTTCTCTTGCTGCTGTCGTTCCATCTTCTCCTGCTCCAGAAGTCACCATGCCTAACAGTGAGTGATCTCCAGATAATTCTTTTTGAGGTCCTCTTTGAACTACAAGTTCTCGTTCTTGCCAGAATTTTTTGGTTACTTGCTCATGGGTCTCAAAATCAATTGTTTCACTTTATTTTCATGATAATCAAGTGAAATATCATGCCTATCCATGCGTTTCGCATTAATTCGTTTTTCCTCACAACTGTAATAGTATTATGAAGAGTTAACTCTTCTGGCATAAGGTTTTCATTTCTCTGTCTATGAACACCGTCAATTATTTGATAATATACCACTCTCGAAATCCGTGTTCTTGGTCGCCATACAGATAAAAACTTCACATTTTTGGATACGGAGAACCCAAAACACGACTTGCGCGTTAATGCTGCAGATCTCAAGCCCCCCAACACGAGGCTGGTGACTGTAAGGCCTGAGGTTGTCACCCCCAGTGGAGAGCTCGTCCCCACTGCGCACGACAGCGCTGCTGACAACGCCAGCTCAGCGGAGGGCATCGTCGTCAGCACACAACGGCGTCAGGATGGTATTGAGAGGTCAGCGGTGTGGGTGCGGCTACTGCATCGAATCCAGTCCTAGTTTCCTGAACGTTGAGTCTGAAAAACACTATATGGGGTATTGAAATATTTGTTTTATTGTTCTTAGATTTTATAATACCGCGCTTCAGGGTACATTCTGCTATTAGAAACACGTGTGATTACAAAACGGCTCTGTAAAAATATTTATCAAGTGTCATTGGGTATGTATAACTCTTGAAATAAAGCTTGTGATTAAATTCATAAGAATGCAGTTCTTGTGTTCATTGACTGTTATCTTTATTTCTTTGAATCTACCTGCACAGTTTGGTGCAAATACGAAGGCTGGGAGCGCATCACGGTGGTCAGTGGGGTTGTCGTGTAGAAACTCACGCGCTCGATGAACAGAAGAAAACATCCATTAAAGATGGAGGCAACAGTGGCCACGAAAACACCACTGGGGGTCAAAACGGCTTCCAAAGTGGCGGCAATGCTGGTCAAAATAGCGGCAATGGCGGTCAAAATGACGGTGGGGGCGCTAAAGAAGACAACAGTGAAGGTCAAGATGGTAACGAAGTTCAAACTGTGAAAAATTCCACCAAGCCACTGACAGTGGGAATAAAGCTGCATGATCCCTTAACTACCATTCCCAAACCGCCGTCTCCCAGCAACAGCAGCAGGAGCAGCAAATCACTGAGCATCTATGTGATACACCGGCATACCAAATACTGTCCTGTTAATGGTTTGTGTCTTCGAATTTCTTCTGAGAAACTTGTGTTGTTTTCAGAAAAAGCCAGATAATGAATTTTTGCTGACAAATATAATTACGTAGAATTTAGTATATGATTTTAAGTCCATATAGGTAAATTTATTACATGTGTGATGCATTGTAAATTATTCAATGCCTGTTTTCTGACTTACAGAAACTCGGAATGATCGAGGCGCATTTTCTTGGCCCTACACGGTTGCTGGAGTGAACGTCAGTCTGCCTTGCCACACCTCTCCCCCCAGCACCTCATCGTTCCACCACAACCAACTGTACCACTTCACAGGGGCCCACCCAAACCTCCACGTACCCACGGCGTACCACACCTGCTCTCGTGATGGTACCTGGAATAACCTCAACACCGACGAATGTCCCTTTGCGTCTAAATCAACTCGAATCTTGCAGCAATTTTCTCTCACGAATCTGACGGCCAGCAAGACTAGTCTGCTCAAGAGTGCTCGCAGCCTCCATAACTTCACTCGTGATGGGGAACACGTGCTTCGTAGTTCCGCTGATGTTGTCTTTCTTGCTCGCACCTTGCAGTATTACAGCTCTGAGCTCCTTAACAATGTCAACAAGACTGTGAGTATGAAGAGTTCTTTGAATTTGCCGTCGCAAGTCGAAGACAAGTATCCTTTTGGGTTCCGGAACGTCCTCGGTGCTGCTGGAACCGCCGCAGAGAATAGGGAAGTGGCTCTCTTGCTCATCGACCTCGTCGGAGCATCTATGTCTGCCTCATCTGGTTAGTTGAAGTTTTCATAAGGCAATCAATAAATTTTAATGCTCCCAAGCATTCAAGAGAATTTCTGCAGGGCAATAAGTGCCTCGATTCCACAATTTGATGCTAAATCCTTGTATGCGGGGTACGGCAAAATGATTTGACGTATTTGTAGGTTTAATAATAGCGAAATAGAGTGACGGACGGAAAATTTGTTTACAAAACAAGCAGGAAACGAAGTGACACAAAATGGTATTTAATGAATGTTTCGAAAATAAACACATTTTCATTCTTTACTTTAATTCACCAATATTAAACCTACAAATGTATCTGGTCGTTTTGCCGTACTTTGTGTATGTATTTTTAGCCGTGCCCATTGAGTAACGTAGAATATGAGTTACAGTCTACTTGTCCAAGTAAATTACACGTTGTCAGCAGATACGAACGACACACATTGTCACCAGATACGATGACTTTTGACAGACAGACAGACGAAGATTGTCTGAATTCAAACACTCACCAAATTGTGGCAGCAGACAAGATACTCTTGAAACATCACATTGACGAGGGAGGTACAGGAGCTGAGAAGTGTTAGTGAACTTGTTTGTTTGTGTATCTTAAATATAATGTTAGACCTAATTAGGTGATGAAGACCTTCAGATAATTTGCGATATTTGAGTTCATTTATTTGAGTTGGGGCATGTACTGTGTTAGTGAATTAGTAACTCTGCCCATTAGGATACTAGCTGCTGCTCTGCCATGATGCTCATAGTAAGTAGGGAGATCTGAGGAAAGAAGGTTGTAATGAAACTCGTAATTTATTTTTTATTTAAACGAAGGTTGGCCGTCTATGGCTTCATTCAAAAACAAATATCTTGTTCAAATTTTACTCTGTTCTCTTCATGCCATTTTAACCTAAGTTGTAGTTGATTTTTGCCACATGTTTCCACTGTTTGGGGTCATAAATCTTGAGTATCATCAATTTCCTTAGTTTTGCTCTCGTAAATACTCTTTAAAAAAAGAGCACCATGCTATTAAATACTGATTTACCAAAATACTATTGTTTGTCCGACCCACATGTAGGTTGTTTCTGGTAGAGCATGAACAACTGAGTACCATGTTCCCTTCTGCAGTTAACCTGACGACAGCACAACTGCAGGACCTCTCCTGCAGCCGGCTGTTGGGGACGCTGTGGTCGGTGATGGAGGCTGTGCCTTCTATCACTCAAGCCACGCCTCCGCAACTCCATGTTCTCCAGATACCTATCCCCGAGCGGAGGTCTCTTCTTGAAGGATCAGCACAACGTGAGGTCCATCAGGGGCCTGAAGGTGGTTTGCTGTCGTCCTCTGGTGAATTTAATACTGAAGAACCTTCTGCTTCATCTCGGAGTGACAAAAGTGAATCACAAAAGGAGAAACTGCAATTACAAAGTCGTGGGGAAAAAAGACTGAAGCGACGGAGTTTGCCCTTAGAGTCCCATGATCATGTGTCACGAAATCATGCCGAGGAAAAGTTTCAAGAATTGACGCTAGAATCTCAGAGCCGTGTTACGAACAAACTGCAAAATCCAAATTTAAATACTAACCATAATGATACATTAGGTTCTCAAGTTACAGACATGAGGCAAAGCGGCATTACGCTCACAGAAAACAAAAGTATTTTTTTCACTACCGTCGAATCTACCACAGATGCTCTGGTCAGACTTAGTACCGGTGGAATTTCCACCTCACGCATTGGAATATCAGAACAAACTAACTTACGGACCACTCCTTTAGAACAGTCGGACTTCCGGACTACTCCTTCGCCTGCATTTGAATCCAGCGACTTGGATCGTACGGGAACTATTGCAACTGAAATTAATGCTACCTACAGTGTCAAAAATTCAACGCTTGATAGTTTGAATGTGACTGATTTGAATCTGAACTCTACTTCTCCTTCACCTCTCAGCAGTTCTTCGTCGTCTCCTAAAGAACTGGGAAATACACGTTACCTCGAACTTGTTCGCAGCGACAACAAGAAAACACTGCAGCGACTTCAAGAGCGATTGCATGATGCGGTGAGTTTTGGCTGGGGGGTCAGTAGTTTTAGCTGCAGTTTGGGCTATGGTAAAGAATTTAAACCCAGATTAGAACGTTCTTTGTGGCTGAAATCTTAATGCTAAATACACAGGGTGGGCATACGTTTTTACAATAATGGATTATCAATGTCGGATTTGCGTGTTTAAAAATACAGTATTCACGAAGCTAAAAATGTATGACACAGAGTGTCTAGTAGTGTTATTACAAGCTGGGTTTCGTTTTTTCAGCGACATTCTGTATATGTATGGTGAGGCTGAGCCACTCACTTAAATACGCAGGCTTACTGAACTAATTCACGTGAGTGCGTGCTGACTTCATCAGGTTCACTAGAATTCAGGACTTTTAGCGTATCTTTTCCGTTATTAGCATTCAGCCACCGTGGTCGAGTGGTCTGCTGCCCGTGTTCTGTATCGGGTCTCTGGTACATGTAGAAAGACCGTGGGTTCAAACCCGGCCATGGACACGAGCTGTTTCTCGTACGCCGCGCCGTGCACTCAACCCGCTCAGCACTCAACTCCCCGCCCATGAAGACGCCCATCAACCTCCCGGGATCGTCGCATGGAGCTCACCATAACCCTTACTCTTAGAATGTTAACCTTAAGAATTTGAAAAACCAATGTACTAATGTCTATGTACTGTGTACTCGATTGGAAATAAAGATTGTTTATTTGTTTGTTTGTTTTGTGTGGTGAGAGAATTGTGGATTACAGTTGATTACGGATGGTTGAGATGATATAATTTTTTACTGAGAGAATAGATAAACTAAGTTCAAGAATGAAGGAGATTCAGTCAGTAGTGAGAGGAAGATGGTAGATGTGCAGACCGTTAGATTACTTGACGTAAGAGAAGTCGTCGATGATACAATGAGTCCGAGAGTGTAAGAGCAAGAATCAAGGACTTCTGTATTTAGATTATGAATTTGCCGACTAGTTCTTCACGAAATTTTGACTTGATAGTGAGCCGGGTTAACCAAAGAGAGTTGTCACACTAGACCAATAAATCCACTTGTCAGGCCTCGCCCTCAAATGCAGCGGTGTTTGCGTGGAACGAAAGTGAATCACAAAAAAAAAAATTACTTATGACCTTGTTTGTGGAAAAAGACTATGACTGTACTCTTATTGCAACTCTTTTGTTCTTAGGATTAATCATTACAATTCCCTACAGTTTAAGGTATTCTTTGCTTAACTTTTAATCTGCTTCGTTCAACCATGAGCTTTTTGTATGCATTTCTGTATAGCTAAAGTTAATCTTTGTCTCTGAACCACTAATCTGTGAGCCACTTTTATTGTGGCTGCGGTGGTTAGACCAGGAATATAATAATGATTATAATAATAATATCTCTTCAGGACCCGCCTCGAGAGTCTATGGTGTGCGTCCTTCACAGACGCTCTCTGCACAGCAGCCACCGCCGCCTGTCCTGCCACGACGCCTCTCGTGCTCCCATTAGGTGTGATGCTCTCATGTGGACACCAACTGCTGTCTGTGATGCATTTGAAATACAGCCTTGGATTAATGGATGTTTGTATTGTTGTTGATTTCAATTAGGTGAGATGCTCTCATGTGGACACCAACTGCTGTCTGTGATGCATTTGAAATACAGCCTTGGATTAATGGATGTTTGTATTGTTGTTGATTTTGAGCTGGTGTGATACCCACATTTGAAGATCAACTAGCAGTAGTGATCAAATTGAAATACAGGGTGCAGCAATTTACATAACTTCCTTTTTTGCTTAACTTCCTTTTTTGCTTTTCAAAAAGGGATGAAAAAAATGTTATGTTGCCGCACCCTGTAAAGGTTTGGATAAATAGATTCTTGTATTGAAGTTTATTTCGATTAGATGTAATGCCTCATTTGAATCCCAAATAGCATTAGTGTTCAACTTGAAATAGAGGTTAGTTGCGTATGCTGCTTCCGTTTGTGTAATATACCCACATTTGCAAGCCTAAGAACTTTTGGTGTCGATTTGAAATGGAGCCTTGAAAGCTTATTCTCATGTTGGTCCTATGAGCTTAGATACTCGCGTTTAAAGGCCAATTGACGTTAGTGATCGATCTGAATTAACGTCTTTGATTGATGTATATTTGTATTGATGTTAATGGATCGTAAGTTCGCAATGTTACTGAGAAGCAATGGTATTGACAGTTGATATCCAGTTTAATTCACTGACACAGGTATGCTTAGCGAATCTTTCTTCTTGAACAATCTCTTGAGTAATTATGATTTGATTTGAACTCTTTATACTATCGTGAATAATCGTTGTTTAGCTATAAATATTAGGAATTAGTCTGATACAGTATTGGAGGCAAACCGGTCTGGATTATTATATAAAAGGATAGATTTAGAATGCTGGATGACAGAAGTAGGTCGATGGAATTTACAGTAACTTGCGTTAAGGATTAAATTAAGAATAGAAAGTTTATGGTTCTGTAAATTTTTGGTCAAACGCAGTGAAGCCTGAACTTAAACATGGCATTTTTTATCAGTTTTTGATTCAGGAGAGAGGAACTTGTGTCTAGTTTCGTACAAGAGTTAACTGAGAAGAGCGCTTTTTCCTAGTTGCATGACTGAACTCCAGCCACACCATCTATCAGGTTGTAACAGGAGTTCTGTCCAATTTTTGAGCTATATGTTTAGGGCACGATTACTTCAATTTACTTGTTAATGTTATATGCTTATCTATGGTAATTAATGAAATAATATTTCTTGTTTCAAATTGTGTGATAATTATCGTTATTAATAACTATTTTTAGCCCTAATGTACACTCCAAGTAAAAAGCATATCAGGCATATTTTACTGTTTGAATTTCATAAAGGCAATACGGCAAGTTCAGCAGCAAAAACACTCATAGACACTTATGGAAATGATATTGTGAATGAAAAGACTTGCAGAAGATGGTTTTCACGTTTCAAAAAGGATGACTTCAGTCTGAAAGACTAACCGAGAGCAGGATGCTCAAAAGAACTCAATTCTGAGCAATTGCAAGCTGCCATTGATGAAAATCCAGCCTGCACTGCTAGAGAACTGAGCAAAACCTTTAATGTAAGCCATATGACCATATATCGGGAAATGAAAAGACTTGGCAAAGTCTCAAAGGCTGGGAAATGGGTCCCACACGATTTGTCAGAAATCAACAGGCAACAGCGTGTGACCTGTTGTGTTTTACTGCGTTTTTGTGAGCTTCAGGCATCTTTTTAGACCGAATCATAACTGGCGACGAGAAGTGGATCCTTTACAACAATGTTAAGCGCAAAAGACAGTGGCTAAGTCGTGGTTCAAAGCCAATTCCAAGCCGAGAAGTGGACTGCACCCTAAAAAAAATTCTTTTGTGTGTATGGTGGGATTTGAAGGGAATTGTTTATTATGAACTAATGGGTGACAATCAAACAATAACATCTGAAGTTTACTCTCTGCAGCTAACTCGTTTAAAAGCAGTTTTACAGGAAAAACGGCCTTCTTTGATCAATCGAAAAGGAGTGATTCTGCACCATGACAATGCCAGACCCCACACTTCAAGAGCAACCAAAAATCTCATTGAAGAATTTGGCTGGGAAGTCAAGCATCACCCACCATATTCTCCCGATCTTGCTCCAACCGATTTTCATCTTTTCAGGAGCTTACAGAATCATTTAATGGGACAAAGGCTTACTTCAAGAGAAGAGGTCGAAATGAAGCTAGTTTATTTTTTTGAGTCCAACTGGCTAAATTCTATGAAGAAGGAATCAGAAAACTTATGACAAGATGGGAAGATGTAATTAATAAAAATGGTGACTATGTTGAAGACTAAATAAAAATATTTTTGACAGGATTTTCACTTTATTTAGAATAAAAAAAATGGACAGAACTGCTGTTACAACCTGATATAAGGGAAAGAGTGTCAAGACAGATAATGAGTATAGGTATTCGATTAAATATTTGTGGTGTGCATGAAACCATACTCTGAATTATTCTTGAGTTTGTTGGCTTGCTGCTCGTAATTTAGATTTACTGTCTATAATTCCTCTGTGTATTTGTTTAATGTTTCTAAAATCTATGCTTATATTCTAAGATAATTACTTTTTTTTTGCCAGGCCTGACGACGCTGTCGTGGACGCGGTCTTGGAAATGCCTGGCACCCTTTTCAGCCTCCTAGACTTGCCCTCCTCAAATTCTTCAGTCAAAAGAGAGCAACCGTCTCACAAAAACACAGACAACTCTAGCACCAAATTCCCGACCAATGATGGAGTGAATTTGAGGAACAGAGGAGGCAATCCACGAGTCTCCAATCTGCCGAATGCGACTCGGAAAAATGACTCGTATGCTCATGTGCTGCCACAAACACAATCTCAAGATTTTGTTGCTGTTGACCAGGTTACTGCCAGAAGTGAAGATTCAGCAAGAACTCCTGAACGATCATCGCGAACTATGAGGGAAATTTCGCATGTGATAGAAACAGCGGCTGCATCCAATCAATCTGGACGACCATTTTCTCGTAGTATAGAAAGCCAGTTGATGAACGACGCTTTCCAAGCTAGAAATTCAAATTGGCTGCATCTGAACTTTCCATCAGACGTTAAAGCCAATACTCAACGAATTCAGATATACGTATTTGAAACATCGAAACTTTTTCCTCACATAACGCCGAATAATTCCTCGTTCGCGAACTGGGATGTAACGTCGGTGGTGATGGGCGCTCGTGTCGGAGGGCAGGGAATCGATGAAAGTTTCTCATTGCTGGGTGGGCAGGTGACCGTGACTCTCCGCACAACGCTTTACAGCAACAACATCAGGCCTGTGTGGTGGGATGCGGGAGATGTTCACGGAGGCTCTTCAGGGAGGTGGTCCAGCGACGGATGTAAGATCTTGAAGATTGTCAACTCACAAGTTGTGTTTCAGTGCAACCGCCTGGCACATTATGGTGTCATGCAAGATATGAACTTTTTGAAGTTTGGTGATAAGGAAAAGGGTGCTAATTTTCGCTTTAGTGCGCCTGCGGTGTATCTTGGAAGTTTCGTGTGCGCTCTTCTGCTGATGATCACTATCGTTACTTGGGCTGTGCACCATCCTTTTATCCACACGACCAGCAAAAATAAGCATTCTTACATCAACACTTGGATTGCACTCGTGATGCTGATAGTGCTGTTCACTGTTGGTGTCTACCAGACTGAAAATCGTGCTCTTTGCCAGGGAGTCGGGGTTGTACTTCATTATCTCTCTTCATGCGTCCTGCTTTGGATAATTGTTTCTGTTTCTAATCTTTATAAGAAAGTTACTAAAGCACTTCGACCTCCCCTACTTTCAGATGACCCGCCTCCCGATTCCCCTTTGCCTCCCAAGCCCATGTTGAGGTTCTACCTCGTTGGCTGGGGCATCGCCCTAATTTTGTGTGGTATATCTGCCGCTGTGAATCTGCCCCACTACGCTGGCTACAGCTACTGCTTTCTTGCTTGGGCCCCGAGCTTAGGCGCCTTTTATGCGCCGTGCGTAGTTCTAGTGATCATCCTTAGCGTGTTTTGCCTCCTCACTCACTGTATGATCAAGTCAGGCCCTGGTAGCTACTCCGAAGCTGCTGCCAACACTGAAACTACAGAACTTGAATTGCTAGACACAGCGTCACCCAACTCTGAAAACGTCACCACGCACTCAGGTCACACCTCACATCTCACAGCTCACCTCAACTCGGACCGGCTTAACGCTGACGAGTTGAGCCTCACGTCGAGTACTAGTGAAAATCTTTACGACAGTCACCACAGTCCGCTGACACAGCTGCGAGCTCATGAGGTGACGTTGCTCCTTTTTGTGCTGACCTGGGCGTCTGCTGCCATCACCACAGCCGGTCCTTTCCAGACTGTCATTCCTCATCACACAACCATCTTCAGTCTCGTCTACGCTCTCTGTTCCTCTAGTCTCGGGGTGTTTATATTTCTTTTCTTTTGTCTAGGAAGATCTGATGTGAAGCAAGCCTGGCACAAAACCAAGTTAAAGTCGTGCTGGAATCGCAAGTCGGACCACGAGGAGATACAAGTCCAGGTGGCCAACAATGCTGTGCCTGCCAGCAGCAGCGGGGGCAGTGGAAGCAGCGGCACGCATCTTATTCCTGTCAGTAACGCAAGTGTTGCGTCTGCCAACACAAACAACTTAACTGCCATCCACTCTGTCCAAACCATCCACAATAACCACCAAGAAGATAACGCAGTTTCTGCTCCTGTAGCAAATAGTGTTCACAGTTACGATTCGTCTCGGTCTCCGACCATTAAGTCATCGTCAGTGTCTCACCAAGTGACGACGCCTAACAAAAGCGAGGCATTTCTTAAGACGGAGAATATAAGACCGCAAGGAACTGCCTTACAGTTGCTTAATTTTGGAGCAACTGCTGAGAGCTTTCAGTATTCTCCCGAGATGTTTTATAACCCAAAACAAGCGGGGGTCGCCAAGAGATTCTTCCAAAAGCAGCGCATGAAACAATTAATTAAGCAAAACAATTTAGGGCTTAATCGTGAGGATGACAGTGACTGTAATTCTTCGGTACTGTACCGGCCTCGTCCTGTTCGTTCAAATAATTCTGGTTCTGATATGTCAGGCTTTGATCCCTCGTGTTTGGGAGCCTCAAGTAAAGTTAACAACACAAATATCCACGTGGATCATAACCTCTATTCCTACATGTCAGTCAACAAACAAGCTACTAAAACACCTACTCCCGAGTTGCTGTGTGTATTTGGTCCGAACAAGTCCCAAAATATCGTCAATGAGGAGAAACAGAACCGATCGTTTTCGAGAAGTCCAAATCTCACGGACCATATTCCACGCATTGATGCTACGAACGCATATCAATATTCATCAGAGAGTTCTTATCAAACTCCCGCTAAGGTGACAGATCGTAAAGACAATACCAACATGCACCTGACTCCGAGTGGTGTGATCACCCGACAGCTCAGTCCTTTGGATGGTAGCTCTGCTGAAGACGGGGATTTCCGTCGTTCTCGGAAGACTGGCCACAGAGGGCAAGCTAGGAGGCCACGGCATCGGAGGGCCAGATCTAAAGGTGGTACTTCTGAGGAGAAGTGGATAGATGGCAACGACTGTGCCGTGCCGTTGAACGTTATTCCTCAAGTGCCACCTCTCTTGGCGTCTGGAGATCCGGGCGTAAAAAGTGTTCCTGGAGATGTGTCATCACAAATGTATTCGAGTCCTATACCTGACTCTTTTGCCAATGAACTCATTGGATCTTCTTCTCCTCTTTTTGGTCGTGTTCAAAGTGGTAGTCCCGCCTCCTTAGTATCAAAAATTGACACTATAAACCAATCGCAATCAATCAATGCTCCCCGCACCGATGCACATCCTAGTTGGCCACATGTACTGTCCAGTTCTACGAAAGGGAAGAAAACTCCAGGTCAGCGATTGAATATTCCATGGCATGAGAACTTGCAAGCTGTGGGCAGCTGGGATAGTGAGACTGGAGAGGAAATGTCGTGTTGTGAAGGAGGTGGCGAAAAGAGATTCAGTGTTGGTGATGTGAGTGACAGGGCGAGCGTGTGTGGCACATTCAACACGAGTAGGAACAGCATGTGCAGCGATATGAGTGTTGACGGCAGCAGCATCGGCACGAGTCTCGTTGCAGGGGCCGATACGAGTCCACCTGCCAGTTTATTAGTTTCTGATTCACCTTTTGACTCGCCATTGCACCGGTTGCATCAGAACACTCCTGATGACGTGTCTGTGGCTTCCAGTTTTGTCTCGTCTCCCGTCAGACGACCTTTTTCACCTTCGTCATTTCCTTATCTCCAGGGTGACACGAATGCCTTCAATGACGGTGATGATGATTCGGTTGAAGGTAAGTCTAAACTCAAGAGAAGAAAGAAAGGAAACAAGAAAAGCAACCAGGGCAGCAAGTCGTACCCAGAATCTCCTGCTAGTCCTCCTGCTTGCAGACTAAAGGGAGCAAGTTTAGACCGACAGGTGTGCACAGTACCTGCTCAAATAGCAAATCCTGGCAAGAATCTCGTAGCTGATTCTTCTGATCCTCAGCTGAACCTGGTGAAGGATGATAGACTCGGTTTTCAGTTCCGCGACGACGCAGAATCAGTTTTAGAAGACGCTGACAATGACGCTACTCAGACAGATCGTTCGTCCTCTGTGAGCACAGACATTGCAGCGCACCAGCTTCTCATGACAACTCCGAGGTCAGAAGGTTCTAGCGACTCAGACGGCGTTCCTATAGCCTTCATCAACCAAGAACCTCCGCTAAATATTGTCGAAGAGTTTTCACGGATGGATAAGGAGCGTAGAGCTAAGAAGAAGAATAGACAGGGCATGCTATTCTCTTCGAATGACCGTATTCACGAAGATGGTATCCCGGAATATTTAGGTAGTGACAGCGATGATGAGGCCGAACGGAAAAGTTCAGGGACAGTCTCTTCAACTCCCACGGCCGGTACTCCGTTACTATCTCCTCAAAAGAATGGTCAATTATTCACCACGCCTCGAGAGGATTTTCAATTTTACTCCAGTCCTCAAAACGAAGCTCAAAAACCTCTTACTCATGAAGAATCCTTATTTCATCTTAGTCCAATTGAGGAATCCCAATTTTTTTGCAGACATGAAGATATAATCCAGCCACAACCCTCTCCTAGCAAGGGTAATTCTGGCAATTCTCCTTTACCTACTACCGGAAGAATACACGGAGCATCACCAAATGCCTCATCTCCTTCCTCTCCTCTCGTACCTTTCTTTACTGCGTCTCTACCTCCTCCTGCATCATCACATGCTTTGTTACCTCAACCTTTGTCAACATCTACTCCTATACGTCAGTTTACTTCGTCGTCTGTTTCTCCTAATCTAAGTTCAAATTTGTCTATTCGTGATGCCCAAACTACAAAAGGGCCAACGAGAGATCAACAAGTATCGAAAGGCTCTTCTCCTCTTCCTACTATAGAACGTTTAAAGAGGAGGACACCGCTAGTAACATCGCGTCCTTCTACAATTTCTTCCGGGAATTCCTCTGGGTTTCTTCTACCTGGAACTCGGGCATCTTCCCCTGTAGTGAGTTCATCTACGTCCTTCGACAGTGATCCTAATACTGTAGTTTCAATGGATGTCTGTTCCAAATCAGGCTCGATACAGCAACCTAGTCAAAATGTTATAAACTTTAATGTAGGTCGCGATAGCAGCGGTGCTACTAAAAATTCTGCTAATGAGAGCGCAATGAGTTCCTTTCATTCTGATACCGATGGTGCTTCTAAAGAACCAAGCTCCGGCAGCAGTTCTATAGGTGTCAATATGTGTGCCAATCCTTCCGAAGCCTGTGAACCGCAACCTGATGACTCGTCAGCCGAGTCATGCTCTAGCAGGGAGACTTGCGTCTAGTGTCAGTAGATTTTGATGTGTGAATAAATGTTTGAACGCTGAGCTAGGCACCGCTACATGTAATTAGTCTGTAGTACTACACTCACTTGTTACGTACCAAAAAGTCTGGTGACGTTGGTTACAGAGACACATTCATAATTATGAGTTTAAATTTGTATGTAACGACTTCCAATAAGTGCGGCAACACTGCTATCCTGTGCACAGTGTGATGCTAATCAGAGATTTGACTTTGGGGCCACTTGTTAGTGGGAAGGTCAATGTTAATAATGCATTAATTGAGGTAAACGTAGAATATGTAATACTCAGTGTGTCACCCGGACGCCCTGAAAATTACCCTGCTTGTGTTAATTCTACACTGCGAGACGTTTATTCCAGTGATCAATGATTTGCATGTTGATTTTAATAGGCAGAACTCAGCCTTAAAATTTACATTGAAATTTTTTGTGCTGTTTTTGGCCCAGAGATTCTCATTTCGAACAAACTGTCTACGATATTGTAGATTTCATTTGCTCTTTCAAATCACTTCTCTTTTTCTACGCGGTTACACTTGTCTCCAGTTATTTAATCTGACATTTCAGTCCTTGTTTATTTCTTTTGTTTCAAAATGTAACGCGAAATGATCTTTGCCAAGCAGAACAATGAATCTTGACAAAATAAATAGATTCATGGCCTGTTTAAATAAACCAACACAAGTTAGAAGTCAGTTTTCCTCTCACATGGAGTAATTGTTCAATGTTCTGGCCTGTTTGTGCCGTAGTCTTCGGTTGCCTTTCTTCAAGTCAAAGCTAAAAACTTAGCCTCATATTTAAGAACTCTTGAACGAAATCTTACGTAAAAACCTCTTTTATGTATTTCTTATTTATATTATTTATACCATATTATTTACTAGTCCTTCTTGATCTGTATTCTAGCGGGAGGTTGAGGATTTTGGAAAGAGTTGTTCTCTCCCACATTTTGTCTAACAAACGATTTTCAGTCCTGAGGAACACAGTTAATAATTTATATAATTATTATTCATTTCCTTCCATCAGGTTTTCAATGTGATCTAGTTCTTTCGAAACTACCCTCGTCTCTACCAACAGTCTAACTTTGAGAATGAGGAAGCACGTGTCTCATATATGAGCATATATTCATAAAAGCATGAACATGTTTTGATGAATATGACTTTGGTTCTCTACTTCGCTACAAATTATCGTGAATTTTATATTGGAATTTATTCTAAATGATTTTTCTGAGTGCGTGGACCTTTCTGTGGCATTTTTTTCTCACCTTGGGGGCATGGCATGTCACCTTGGGAACATGGCATGTCACCTTGTGAACATGGCATGTCACCTTGTGAACATGGCATGTCACTTTGGGAACATGGCATGTCACTT
>VCRD01001189.1:190058-217451 GCA_006783055.1 Trinorchestia longiramus | reverse complement strand
TGGGAACATGGCATGTCACCTTGGGAACATGGCATGTCACCTTGGGAACATGGCATGTCACCTTGGGAACATGGCATGTCACCTTGGGAACATGGCATGTCACCTTGGGAACATGGCATGTTTTAGAGAAGCCCCTTGCTTTCCTTTGAGTCATCAAGAGCTTGTGAAAGCAAGTATACTCTGTATTTACTTAAACAATTTTGGCTGCCATTTGCCTTTCCTCTCAGTGCTCCTTCGAGAAAATTCATGTGTCTTTAGTGGTTTGTTTTGCTTCTTTGTTTCTTTCTGTCTTGCTATTTAAAGTGATAATTTTATATTATGTCATACTTATGGATCGAACGTTTACGTAAAAAATTGGCATTTTATTAACTTTTTTATTTTAAGATAACCTTTAGTAGTTCTAAATATATTTGGAGCCACAATTCTCGTCCATGTTGGATAGTTATCTCTTTCTATCTTAATATCAAGCTGGAAAATTACCAATGCTATTGTTCTATATTGCTCTGTATTCAGCGTGACATAGCCTTATTCCTAATCCCCATTATTATCTATTTAAATCCAAATAAATTCTCGGTTCTAAATCTGTGCAAAAGCCAATAAATATGAGATTATCATACTACTATAGTGAATATTTCTCATATCTTTGATTATTACGTTTCACAGTTACCAGTGTTTCTACTGTACATTAAAATATAAAGTATATATTTATTTCTATTTTAGCGTTCTTGAGTGTTGAGACGTATCTCACAGAAACACAGCCTTGCTCGTTTCGTTGACTATCTTCCGGTACAAAGTATGTTTATGAATAACTATACTCGTGGATCTCTTTGTACTTAACGAACAAGTGATTTTGTTTTCTGTCTAAGAACGTGTTTTTGTACGCAAAAACTACATGCCGTGTTCTTGCTTACTCATGTAGCTCTCTCATGCTTACTCATGTAGCTTTCCCGTGCGTATGACATAGTTCTACGTGGTGTAAAGAAGCTGGTGTTTGCTCCAGTGGCGAACAGTTAAGCAAATGTGAGAAAATCTTAGACTTCACAAAAATTCGAGGAGATTCTTTTTGTCACGTGATTTCAGGTTTAATCGTTGCTGTTCTACTCCACATAACCTTACAGTGTTTATGATCAAACCCTTAGGCTCTGAGTCAGCAAGATGTACTGCGCATGCAGATAATTTTTTTCTATCGTAGCAGTGCTACCAGCTCTGCTCCCTGTGGAACCTTGGACTACTGACGGTAATTCTCGTTAACGTCGTGTTCATGCATGCACGAATTTCACTTAACTCATTGTGAACACCACGGTTGTAGCGGAACTGAGCGTTACCGTCAGTAGACAAAAGGTTAAGAGACTCTCAGTTGTTTTCATGACTTTACCGCAAAGCTTCAATCCCTCAAGATCTTGGTGGACCTGCAGCAGTGGACTACTGTGTGAGTTGTGTGTTCTGTAGGAAGTCAACACTCCGCTTCTGTTTTCCTAGCCGGATGAATGACCATCGTTTGAAATAAGACTATAGAATAAGCTTATTCTCAACCTCCTGATTCGGATTTCAGTCATTTAACATCCTGATATTTCCTCATATTGATGCAGCTTGTTTTATGGAACAGAAAGCAGCAGCTAAGCTTAAATAAGAACGTACAATCCTCCGTTTCATTGGCAGCGTCGTAGACTTCTTAGGGCTGCCGTTAAACAGATGAAAATTATTACTGCAGATACAAGAAATGCAAGAATCTTAGCTGTCAACTGTATTTCGTAAACATGTCTCGCATAATTAATATGAACTCTCTTTGCAAAAGTATTCTTTTTAGGAGATGGACGCTAAAGAAAGTCAATTTTTCTGGCGAACTGATGCTCATTTTGAGCGTCGTAAGTTACAGTTGAGCGATATATTACTGTCATTTATTATCATCAGTACATCTTTGGAGCTCATAGGGATGCTCTTCGTAGCCATAGTCACCAACTCGCGCCATTGAAGCTTTTTGTGGACTTCTGTTTAGAGTTCGGTAGGCACTATTCTCTCGTCTTGGTCCAACTGTAATAATATTGCTTTAATGCCCAGTAGCTATGCTCACGCTCTCAGCAATTCAAACTGTGCCAAGTAAAACACTAAATATTTGATGTCCTCTGGGTGTCTCTTGAAATTCGGTCGTGTTGTGTTCAAATTTCATTGTAACTTTTGACTGTGGGCGGCAGCCACGATGGTCGAACCATTCATGTGGTAATTAGCAGGGATTTGAGGCAGCTGAGACTTTGTCTTTCTAGCGACTAATATATTTTTAGGTTTGATTTAATAGTTCATATATATAGTGGAGCTTTTCTGTGGTATATTATCATTGTAACGAGAAACATCTTTATTCCAATTTCTGTCTTATTCTTGATCTCTAAAAGGTACTCGTCAGCATCGTGATACATCTGATTTTTTATTATTTCTTGATGTATGAAGAATAATTGAAGTTGTCATTTCTTGGTAATGTTTAATATCAGTCCAAAAAGTTATGTACACGATACCAAGTTACACTTTTCGACTTTATGTAAATTCAGCATCTATTTTGAAAAGCTTATAAAACAGTTTTAATATTCAATGCCTACGTTTGCCAGTCTCTAGCTATCAATATGTACTCGTTAGCCGGCCTAAGACAAAATATATAGAAAGTATATATGCGCCAGCAACGTACAAGCAACAAAAGGGATTTCTTTTTTCATTAACAATTCTCACGAATATTTCCCTGTCATATCATGTAGGATTAGCACGATATTTAAGGTTGAGATAAGTACTACTCGTTCATGAGAGCTATGCATACAGGTACCTCCTAGCTTCGGACAACAGAACTGTCGATGCCAGTAGTGTCAGTACTGTATGTGTAGGTGTTGTTGTTGGATCTTGCCTTTTAGTTTTTCCTTCTCTGTCATTCTCGTGGAGGAGGCCGCGTAGAGTACCACCAACCTCTTGTTCTATTGTCTTTGTTTTTGGTTATTTTTTCTTCTTAATTCACTTTGCGTCTTTCCGAGGTGTTTGAGTTGATTTTTCTTGCCTGCTGCGGTGGTCTGTGCCACCTGGGATACCAAAATTTTGTTCCATTGTAGTGGCCCTCAAACTTTATCTTACACGAGTTTCATTCTGATAATCGCCATCTTTCACCAGGATTGGTCGTTAAGCTCTAAATATAATAATTGAAAATGAAAGTAAAGCCGGTTAATTATGTTCTTTTTTAACATCAAAGAATAGTTATCACTTCAAAAAAACCTTAAACTCATTTTTTTGCTGTTCATCAATTCATACTCTGGTTAAAAGTCGTTAAATTAAGTTATAATTAACTTGTAAAATTAATTTTTTCTACAACCAATAAAGATTCTCTAGGGCTGTGGACCTAGCGAGCAGACAGTCATGCGCTGATGTAGAAGCCTCGCTAGATCCAGTCATTTCAGGTTCATCTCTTAATAATACCAATAATAATACCAGCTTGGTCGACTGGTGAGCGAATCTGCTTGCGAGCGGAAAGACCCGGGTTCGAATCCCGCTGCCGACATGGTTGACGCGGCTAGAAATACGGCATGGGACTTGGGTAAAACAACCGAATAATTATCGAAGTAATTATCCGACCCAAGAATGGGCCAGAAGGTTCGTTCCTATAGCCTCATTCTATTCTATTCTAATCCTGGTCAATAAACCGATTGACAACCTTTAAAAGATTCAAAAGTATAGGTTAGTTATATTCAGAAAAGGAATTGTACACGTTCCTACAGAAGTACTTCTATTTTTATCCTTCATGTATTCTGTCAATCATTTGAGTTCACAGATGTTCAATGCCTTATTCTTAGATATACAACTATTTATGTATATTTTCATCTGTGTTCTGTATATTGATGTAATGTTTCTCATGCTTAAAGTTTTCGAATGTTTACGTTTCACTGACTGTTACATGTCCCATGTCTGTGTAAGGCAAAAGTACGTCATGTTCTTGTATGCCACAGGTGATATAAGTGTTCAATTTCCCTTGAAAACTTTCGCTCCGTTGGGTTTAGTATAGCCTTTTCATTAGTATCCTAATGAAAAATGTATATGAATACTTACAATCGCTTCAAGTTCAATGTTATTACCAGCTACTTTGAATGAAATACTGTTTTTCTACAATTCTGAAGGCGTTGTTTTCTTCAATAATTTTTTGTTTTCAGTCGTTCGTCTCAGTGTCTAGATATATATTTGTGGTAGAGAAATATGGCTTGACCGATTTAGTGAACTTTCTTTTTTCCATTCCTTATCACACAAAATTGATATTTTGCAATGCCTCTTGGTAAATTTCCATTACTTACGGGCTTGGGATGTCCCAACCCTGAAACCTCAAGTAATCAGTCTTAGTTATTTTCATTGCATTGTGTACTCTTATTTGACCTGATGAGTGTAAAGTTATTATAGGATAGCAGTGTGCCTAAATACGGACTACATGGCAATCGTTGATGAGTCCAGGCTCATAAAATTGAAGGCAGGTTTTTCAAACTGGTGGCATCACAGACAGTCGATTGTGACGCAAGGTGTTAGATGGGCCTTAGGCTTGGGAGTTGGAGCCTCTCACTCCGAGTAAACTTTTGTAAGAATACAAATTAATTTTCCTTTAAGTTTCGAGCCGCCTGGGCTCCGGTTCTATTGAATACAGGGGTCCTAATAAATGTAATCACTCTTGAACCAGTAGTAGGGGAGAGTATTGAAGTTTTATTTTATGGCATTTAATTTCCTTAAATTTAATAGTATTTTCTTTAATTAAACTCATTTGACTGGTATCTGTACCAATAAATACACGAATCAAAACAAAATATGTCTAATTGGCAGTCAAAATTTAGTACATTATTATGAAACATTTTATATTAGCCGCAGTTAGCTTCTCGCTAAATGTACGCTTGAGTCAGTACATTTAGCTACTGACTCCTTGCGACAGGCCGTATGTACTTTTTGTACGCACCTTCAAACTGCGAAGTGTATTGTTCTCGTGTAAATGGGTTCATGAGCCGTAACTTGCATCTGTGCTTTAATTTAAATTGGAGCAACGGGTGCGAGTCTCTTGAAAAGAAAGTTAATTCAATAGTATTTAAGGAATCTTTTTAACGACAAGAATTTCATCGACAACCTTTATCGTATCCATCATAAGAGTAACATTGTGGCATTTTTTAAGTGTCCAGTACAATATGATGTAGGATAGTTTAAGTGTACATCATACCCTACTCTATGTTATACTTGTACATTTTTCCCTTGTACGTTATCGTAGATAGAAATCACATTTTTCAAAAGAATCGTCTGTATTTTCTATGAGTAAAAGTGCACTCTCAACGTTGGCTCCTTGTATTTCTTCCCATTTCTTGTTATTACAGTATAGAATTCCTTTTTGTTTGCTTGCAGCAGTATCGCTTTCATTCAGTCTTGCCTGTAATAAGTTAATTTTGTCTTTGTCCAACTATCTGACGTGGCGTACAACAGTTTTTTCTCAAAGTGCCAGGGATGATAACATTTCTTGGTGATATTAATTTATACCGGAAATGTGCTACATTTACTTACACTATCTCAACCACGGTCGGTGAGTACCATGATCCACCAGCCAGCTAATAAGTTTAGTGCAATGCACAAGGTGATATTACTGTAATTATGTTATTGTTTTTTTACTGGAAACTTGCCGCGTGAGGCAGCTAAAACTTGGCAAACTACTATTCTGAGTAGCACTGGGCTAAACTAATTTTGCTGAACGTATTATCTATAAATATATTTTATCGTTTTTATCATATATAGCAGCTCAAGATCGAACATTAGCGGTTGCGTTAGCCATATCTACATAGGGATCGTCCCCTATCATAAGGGAATGATTGATACGAGGATGTAGGACATGGTGTCCAATATATTCAATTAATACTTCCGTTGACAAAATTGTATTATGAATTTATCTTGATAACGTGTTCCAATAATTTTGCTCTAACACTAAAGAAGTGGTCTTTGAATAACTTCCAGGTTGATCAATAAAAGTTTGTTTGTTTGTTTTAGAGTTTGAATGAATTTTACAGTAGTAACCTAGTTATAGATAGTGTTCTGATGAACAATTCTAAATCTGTTTGAATTCCACCCAACTTATGTTTATTGATGTTGTTCTAAATAAACTTCATCAAGGAATTATTAAAATAATGTGCATAAAATTGTTTTTTGAAAGATAGTCACACAGAATTAGAGACAGCGGAAAATTGTCGAGCTTGATGAAGCCAAGTTTTTATTGTTATAAGTAATTTCTATGATTTTTAATCAGCGTAACTGTTCATCTGTCAAGGAAGGCTCAAATTTACTATGTTTTTATTTTAGAACTTAATTATATTGCTTTCCTGGTCACCAAATTAAGTTCTGATACTCGCCTTTGATCCAAACTACTACTTCAATTCGGTAAGCTTACTTTACTAGGCTGATTTTAATAAATAAAGTATTCAAGGGTGAGCTTCTGATAAAGACTATGGAATATCCTTACGTATTGTAAGTGATTTCATTTTTTTGTTGGCATTCACACTACAACAAAAATTGGAATTTATGATCTTATGTTAGAAGAACAAAAATATTACCACAATAATGATAAATATCCAGTTATTTAATTAAATAAAAAAGTGGGCATTTTGTATCTATTAGTACAGTTGAGACCAAAAATTTCCGTATTAACGTATTTACATAAGTTAAAACTATCAAATGAAATGAACTTTATTTTCAAGAGTATACGTATAGTGTATGCATTGGTTTTTAAAGTCTTAATGTTAACATCTCTAGAATTGTGAGTGTCCTTATAGATAAAATCTTGAGAGTAGTAGTAATAGTGCAAGCGAGATCCTCGTCCTCTGTGCTGCAACTCGAAAATGGAGGCTTGTAAGGGTGCGTCGATGAGCGTGGTGGAGGTGTGGCTTACACCAAGCGCCCAGTGTAGCAGCTGCTGAACATTTCTAGCCGCCAATGGTCAAGCACAAAAAGATCATTGCTGCCACGAGTTCGAAGCCGGGCCTTCCCGCATAGCAAGCGGGTACCCTCACCAGTCGGCCAATCTGGGAGTAATTTAGTCCTAAAATTATATTTTTGTACATAATATTGGGATATTATACATTTATCTGCTTTTATCAATCACCGTTGAAACACACGGTGCTCAGATTCATGAACTACTTATCAGACGTAGGAAGATCGTTTTTTATTATGGTAGAGAACTCATCGTTCTTGTAACAAAGACAGCCAGCTCCTAAGTATTCTCCGCTTACAAACAAACAAACAACTTTATTTCCAGTCAAGTACACAGTACATAGACATTAGTACATTGGTTTTTCAAATTCTTAAGGTTAACATTCTTAGAGTAAGGATGATGGTGAGCTCCATGCGACGATTCCGGGATGTGTCCATGGGCGGGGAGTTGAGGGCTTACCGATAAGTGCGAGCTCACGGCGCGAAACGAGAAACAGCTCGTATTCATGGCCGGGTTTCGAACCCACGGTCTTTCTGCCCGAAGTAGAGACCTGATACCTAACACAGGCCGCAGACTACTCGACCACGGTGGCTGCAAAAAAGATCTTCCCATGCCGGGAATCGAACCCGGGCCTCCTGGGTGAAAGCCAGGTATCCTAGCCACTAGACCACATGGGAGTACCAATGTTGATCTTAAATTCCATGTTGTAAAAATCACTTAGTATGGTATGTAGCAGTTTAAGGGTTTGAAACGAAGCCTTTAGGTTTATTTTGTTTTATTATTCATCTGTAAATTATTAAAAAACTTAATTTCACTTCGTCGTCTACTGCATCATTCTTTACTAGATAGTACAAAAACTGCGTTAAGGTTCTGAACGTAAAATTAAAAAAATTTTGAAAAATAGGGAAGGATGGATATTTTGAACCCAACAATATCAATTAACCAAATCGTTTTGCAACTTGGATCTTTACAATATAGTTGTAATAACTTCTACTAAAAAATATCCTTACAAAAACAAATATCCTTGACTTGAAGTTAGATAACGTTACAATAGAATACCATATCGTGAAGTAGTTTCAACAAGTCGAAGTGAGCCCAAGCGAGCGGATGATTCAAAGAACGAGGGTTATGACCCATTGTTCTTGGCAGCGGACAGATTTCGTGTCACAGCGGCGTCTCTGCCGCAGCGCTGTCAATCTATATGCCCGTACAAATATTCAAATGTTTGTCCCTTTCAGGGCTTGTAACATGTGTAAAAGTACCTTGGTAATTGTATGGCGTCTAATTCCTTGTCACAAGTACGTTTTTTTATATAATGTTAATTTTTTTGTACCTAATTCCGTATTGTTTACACTTTACCTCCGCTTGAAGGTACTCGGGGCGTAAGCAACATGGCCGCCGAATATCGCCTTAATTGTGGTTGACTAGAGTGATGCATTTACTAACGTTGACTGTTTACTGAAGTCTAAAGGCAGTTTGTGAGAAATATTTTATGGTAAAGGATCAAGATAGATCAAGCTGCAGATGTGAATTTTTAGAACTGGCTTGTGAAGCTATCAAAAGAGAAAAAATACATGAAACAGGATGGAAACCACCGGTAGAAATATTGTTAATCTGTAATCATTAATCGAAAATATGCATAAAATATATCTTTTACTAATGTAAGTAGCATTGATACTTATATTTATTTGTTAATTGTTCAAACGTAAATTAATTTTACTTGAAGAGTTATTTTTCTTCGTTCCAGATTTAGTTGAAAGTAACTAACCATCTAATTGAAGACAAAGATCTTAAACTGTGATTGAACTTAAGCAAGCCTCTTGGCTAAAGGTTTTATGCATGTTTTATTATAAATATGAGTGATAAATCATGTGAGCCTCCTTAAAAAATGTAAAAGATGAAGTTAAAAATGGAAGATTTAATGTTAAATTGAATTTTCAAATATCCTTGTTTCATGGGCTAGTCTTAATTAGAATTAGTACTTTAGAGTTTGATTAAAGCTTAGAAAATTTTGGTCTAATGTTTGAGTTGTTTTCATATTTATGAGTGGCTTGAACTTTGTGACAGTGGTTGCAGTGATATTATCTCTGTGACATATTATTTCCATTGGCCTTCATAGCTCTATGATTGGCCATTTCATTTCAGAAGAAGAACCTTTCATGGTTATTTTCTTATAGAATGCTTAATGCATTCATTCATTTTATCTAGAAATTTTGTATATTCTAAAATAAATGAAAATATTATCAGAAGCATTTACTGTAAATAATAGTTTAGTATCCCACATTTTACTCAGTCAATTTATTTTAACAAAAAAAAGGGTAACAAAAAACTGTATCAAGTGCTCCTCATGATTAGTAATCTACTGTTCTCATTGCAATTGATTTAGCCTGTCACTTTGGTTTAAAGTCAAAGCAAGTACATGTAAATGCTTGTCTTGTTTTAAAAAAATTAATTTGAAATTTGTGTTAGTGCTGCAACCTTTGAATATATTCTAAAAATGTGTTGTAACTTTATTTTGGGGCTTGTAGTGCTCCTGAAATATTTGAAGGAAAAAATTGCCACTGTTATTGTAACAATGTGAAGCATAGCATTATGTTGGGAAACTTACTGACATATTTAGCTTCTATTTCTTGCAGTGAAGTCTAATAGAAATATATTCTCATATTAGAACTTTTGCCTAGTAATGTTATTTTTTAATTAATTAATACTGTATGTGGAGTTCATCAATGAAAAGCTATTTATTGGACCAATGAAAAGCAACTATCAAGTACATTAGGACTCATGAACAAACAAATAGTATGATTCCCACTCAAAAGTGATACAAAATAATAAATGGTGTGTTTTCCATTCATACAATGCAGAACCTAACTTAAAATGCTGTAATATCTTAAGAATTGCTAGAAAATGGAGTAGCTATGAGCTGTTCCCACTGACTGTGTCTCAATCTTGTGGAAAAGAAAATCTTGGTCCTGATGCCACTGCAATCCTGTAAATGGAAAAAATATAATTAGTGACTGATTGATAATTGTGAAAGATGTATAATTCAACATGCATTACTCTATACTTTAAGAAAAATAAATACATAGTTGCACATTATCAAAATATGGTGTCATATGATTGAATATGGTGTCAATTCAAATACATGTAAGTTGATGTACAATATAGTTACAATTATGCATTTATTGTTACTTTATTGGCAAGGTTTCTGCCTTTGATACAGAACTTTCTTTTTCAGATGCATTCATCATAGTCATCTTGGCTAAACGAGTTTCTCCACAGTCATGACGGAGGCCACGAGTGTGTCTTCGAACAACTACTCCAATGACATGTTCTCCCCTCTGCAGTTCTGTGAGGTGGTTCAGGAGAGTCAACAATTGCACCTGCAGGCACATCAACAGCAATATCCTTCTCAGTTATCTGTGACGAATTCTACAGCTTCAAATGTAACAGCTCCTTCAAACATGATTGTTTCAACTATGAGCTCTGCAAGCCAAGTTATGCAGCACCAGCAGCAACAGCAGAAGGTGCATCAAGAACAGCAGCAACAAATTCACCAACACATGCCTCAGCAACAACAAATTCTCCTGACATCTCCTCAGAAAGCTCCACCTCCCACATTTACTTCAACAACTTTGCTTGCCACATCACTGCCAATTCCTACTCCTCCTCATCACATGACCCCTACAACACCAGCCCTAGCTCCGTCACCCCTGCACCATCATCAGCATCATTTGCATCCTCTACACTTGCACCACCACCATCACTTACAACAGCACCATCAACACCAACTGCAACCTATGCAACCTCACCAAGTTCACCCTCACCATCACCACCATCACATTCATCCTCACCACCTGTATCCTCAACACCAGATACAAATTCACCAGCAGCAACAGCAACACATGCATCACCACCACCATCACCAGCAACATTTACACCCAGCACAGCATATCCAACAACAGCAACAACAGCAGCAGCAGCATGCTTCATCTCAAAATGGGATTCAGCCATCAATGCTTTCCCAATCTCATTTGCCTGCAGTTGTTCCAAAATCAAAAACCTCCAGCTCTAAGCAGTCAAAAGCAAAGCAAAATCGTAATGTGCGCACTAAAGCTACAAACATCAGCAAGAGTTGCAGTAATCCAGCCATGACAGTCAATGGAAATGAAGCTAAGTCCAAAGCCTCCCAAGAGGCCAAAGTTTCCAAAGCTTCTGTTAAAATATACTCTAATAATGTATCTGCTGTGTCTGCTCAGGTTACAGACACTGGGGTGAACCATACACGTACTGTGAAAAAAGACTTAAAGAGTGAATGCTCTTCTATTGTAAGTCCAGATGTTACAAGACCACGTTTAGTAAAAGAAAGTTTTTCTGAAACGGTCGTGGGGCACCCAGACTCCATAGTTTCAGTTGCTTCTATGAATGGTGATGGTTTTGATGTTTTGGCCAGAGGAAATGATAATTTAGTTGTAGGACACCAGGACGAAATGGAGAAATCGACCAGTAATGAAAGACAATCTCAGCAGATCATTGCCGCTGACAAAGAATTGCACATTAAAAACGAAAAATTAAATAACCCTTTGCAAATAAATGAACCCAAAAAGTTTGATTCAAATTCTGAAGAAATTAAATTAAGCAATGTTAATGGTGTTAGCAGCCTTTCAGGTGAAGAAAAATATGCATCTGATACGTCAATCTCAACTACCGCAAACGCTGTTGTTACGTTTGGATCAGGTAGTTCTAAAGACATTTCCTCCAACTCGGAGCATTCTTTGCACAGTCACAGGCTGGAGGCATCACCTCTAGTGCCTCTTCTATTAGCCCCTCACTCGTCTATGCAAGTGCCATCGCTTCAACTCGTCACTCCTCTTTCAACGTCTATGCAACCTTCTCACCTCGCTACCATCCAGGCCACTGTACAACCTCTCACTTACCAACCTTCTTTAATTACGCTGCAGATACCTACATCCCAATGCACATCTTCCGTTGCTGGTACTATTCTTGAGCAAGTATCGGCGTCCGCGGCATTTTGTGAACCCTACAAAATGAGCAAGTCTGGTTATGCCCCATCTTCGATCATGCAAACTCCGTCGTCCAAAATAGTCTTTCTTCAATCGGACGGGAAGAGTTTGTCAGCTCCTCCATCCACTACATTTATCACAACTTCCAGCTGTGTTCCAGAGATAACTTCGAGTTCGGCAGTACACTCTTCTTCAGCAAGTGTCACTAAATCGTCTTCAAACTCTGCCACAAAAGTTTGTAGCTCGACGCCTTCAATATCTACGTCGTTGTCAACTTGCACCTCAGCAAATGTTATAAATTCTACGTCTTCTAGTACCAATTGCACCAGTACAATCAACACATCGTCTGCTGTAGGGGATACTTTCATAGAAAGAGTTCTGCTTTCATCGACTGGCAATGAAATGATTCCCGCCTATGTATCGATCGCCAGTACTTGCTCTTCTGAGCATTTATCGACAGTCACTGTGAGCAAGCCATCAGCGACTCTTGCTCCTTCAGTACCACGTCTACCGAAGCTCAAAGTAGCTACTCGATCTGTTTGTATCGGTACCGACACTGCTCCAGATATGCCTTTTCATTGTAATCATCTTCCTGCGGCTGGGGTATCTGTGAGCACTAACACGTCTCCTCCTACATCACCTTCAACAGTTACTGGGACGTGCTTAAATGTAGAACCTAAATTCCAGGATCCAGATATCGCTAGCTTGGAAAAAGCCTCTTCTAAAGGTAATTTAACTGGGACTGATTTTTCATCATCGCAAATAGGTTCCAAATACTCAAGTGAAGCTAAATATGATGGTCATCAGTCTGGCAAACAAGAAAATAATAATTTGTATCAAGGAGCACAAATCTTTAGTACATGTCCACTTTCGGAAGAAAAGCCTTGTATTTCAAACGATGAGACTACTTCCAATGCTGTAAAAAGGAGATTTCAATCAGATGAAGCTGGTGAAATGGGAGAGACAAAGGCATACTTTGAGACAGAAATGTCAGATCCCAGTGAAACTCCTGGTGATGTTTCTTGTGACTTTGACCATTCTCACCCAATGAGCAATGACAGTGCTGTACACGACTGTGATGTTCAGCTCACCGACGACCATGAGATTCTTCCCATGAATATTTCTACTGTTGATGGATCTCTCGCCTCAGTTGGAAACACTTCTAATGAATCTCTGAACCCAGCCATAAATACTCCTGTTAATGAATCTCTCAGCTCAGTTGGAGACGCAACTGCTACCAATGAATCTCGCACTGCAGCTGCAAACCTAACTGCTGCAAATGAGTCTCTTGATTCAGCTGGGTGCTCCTCTGTAGTCTGTGGGTCTCAAGGCTCCACTGCAAGCTCTTCTGCTGTAACTCAACCTCTAAATTCGCCTGGCATCAGGAACGATGTAAAGCGCGAGTCTCATGGGAAGGATGAAGAGGTTAGAATATACATATTTATTAAAACGAATTGATCTTCAGAATACGAATTCAACTTGAACTTTTGAGTGGGCTATAAAATTTTCACTGTCTCATTAAGATGTATTTGACTAGGGTGGCTTTACCCATTCTCAATGATCCCTTGCAAAGCTTATGTGGTATTGTCCATAACCATGCTAGAGATCGTCAGGAAATGCCTATTGGCCGGAGTCGGTCGTAATTCACACTGCACAGTATTGTCTTGCGATATTCATTACATCCTCTTTATAATCTAAAGCTTAGTACGTTTGTGAACATCCCATTTAATCTCTTTGAGTATCACTGAGATTTTTTTGTCATTTGTACTCCCCAGGATGAAGAGTACAGGGTGCGGCAACAGAACTTCATTTTTTGCGCCCCAAAAAGTTCTGAAAAACGGAAGTTATGTTGTCTCACCCTGTAGAATAGAAGATGACGATAGGAACCAGCCGTTTTGTCCATTCTTGGGTTGCTACCAGTTCCATTCCGTTGTAGTTGTTGAGTGACTGTTATAAAGTTACATGTCACGTAGTGAGAACATCACGCTGTTAAAAACTTTTCTTAGAAGCTCTTTTTCTTCTTTTGTGAAGAGCGTATACTAAAAGACTTTTAATTGACTGCTAAATAGGATGCGATACACTAAGTAGACATACGTTCATGTTTCACTTATACCAGCTCTGCCTAGACTTTGTTATTTCATGATCTACGAGTTTTCCTCGAGTTATTTTGTCAGTTTGTGTGGTAGGTGACAGTCATCTCGGTCACTTCGGGGAGTGCACCAGCGAGTGAAGTCCATTCAGCACCTGCGTCTAGTGCTCCACCAGCTCCAGTGAAGCGCACGTGGCGGCGGCCTTGGAAGAAGAAAAAGGAGCGAGAGAAAAAGAAGAAACCTGCCCGTAAGGCGCGGCGGACCAAACCCAGAAGGCGTGTTGCTTATCATCGGTCTCAAGTCATACACATCGACGCTAGAAATGGACCGCCTGTAAGCAGTGCACTAGATATGTTCATAATCATTGAATTTTTGTGTGTGATCTCCCATTATTATATTGAACATGTAGTGATATTCGTCTCGTATAGCAGTCACTGCGGCTATGTGCCGCATTTTGAGCCTCATGTAGTCTATCTCTCTGCATTTGCTCTGGAGGCCACTTTATTAAAGTATTGGTCCGTGATACGGCATTTTAGTTCAGTGAAAAAACACATTTTATGTTTGTTTTGTAACAAACTGTGTATAGAGAAATTTTTTCCAACTTTTTCTCTTACTTGTTTAGTGTATCGTAAATTTTTACACTTCTTCATTATATGGTATATTGACTGTTGTTCTGGTTTCTCAAGTCAAATGACTAAAAGCTGTTATCAAGAATGAATCAACATTTACTATGTTACGTTTTCGCTGGTCAGCATTCTTTGGATGACTCGGTCATTTGTACAAGATTCCTGTCGCAGAAAAACTATTGCTTAACAGTGTTTAAAGTGCATCACCTACGAGTTTGTCAGTATTAAGCTGAGAAAATTCTTGTAACGTATCAGTTGTTACAGCAAAACGGTCTTGATTTGTGTTCAGTATAAATGCAGAAAAACAAAGAGTAGTGCATGTTGACTGCACTGCTGCTTGTATTAGTTAATCGAATTGAACTTCTGCATGAGTTTAGATCTGTGGCATGTTAGGCGAACTGCTCTTGATTTTCAAAGTGTCCATTTTGCCTCGGTAACTAGATAATTTCAAATGTATTTGTTGGCCCAGTGCTGCATCTGTACATAATTTGATTTTTAAGATTTGTGTATAAAAATTCGATAAAAACAAGCCAGAATAGACCTTCAACAGGTCTTGTGTGGTGTTCGTAGGGGGTTATTAAAATCTGATACTTCATTGATTATACCAGCTGTGAAATGCTACCATGGTCTTAGCCTCCTATTAAAAATTTGTTTTCCAGGCATTCCTAACTAATAGTAGTAGTAGTAATAATAATATAAGTCTCATATCGCTTCAGTGGCGCAGACTTTTTTTACGTCGAAGAGTAACGACCATCAGGGCTGGTTGGGGGATCCGATTGTGGGGTTTATTTCCAGTTAGGTTGTTTTCTTCTTCTTTGATACGTGGAGGTGACACTTGTTATGTTCGTGACCTCCTACACGAGAGCAATTGCTTTTGCACCTTCTGAAAGCCAATTTCAATCATATGGATTCTGGATCCAGCATGCAACGAATAATAATTTCTAAGGTATAGTATTCTCAATCTTACGTTTATTTTTCAGATTGACACGACGAAGACGATTGTGAGCAGGCAGTCTGAAGAGCACATTGATGCTTTGAAACAAAAAAGACAGAGGATTAAACTGAACAGAAACTCTGGAAGAGAATATGTCAACCGGCTGGGAAAGGTATGAGTGAATTTACCGTCATATGTGTTCTAAAATAATCACTTCTGTCCTGCTTGGAAGCATTCTAATTACAGTTGAAAGACGATCGTGGCTCACATTTGGTTAATTGTAGTATATAATATGTATTGTGATGTGATTGCCATTTTATCATTATTTTGGTGTAATTAGAGTTCCTGATTGTATATGTGTTCCATAAGATTACCTGCGAACTGGAGTGTCTCAATAGGTATTTCTATCCAGTCACAACAGATCGGCTATGGTTGTTGACGGAATCTGCTATGGGTCGGTTGTTCGAACTTCCTTTTCTGTTCTGTTTCTCTTACCGAGAAGGTTGGCGTACTGTGCAACTGACAGTTGGAACAAGTGTTCTCTGTTCTATTTTTTGCTGTGTCTATATATGCATCTCTAAGGTGACGCTGTCTATTAAACTAGCTGAGATACGAAAAACTTACGCTGTTCTGTAGTGCAGGGCCATTTGAGTAAATTCCTTCCTCGATTTATGAGGACTGCGTTATTTGAACATTCATGCTCAGAGAATATTGAATATGATACATAAGAACACTGGATTACTTAGTTGCTGATTTGGAAAACCTTGAACATGTGATTTTCTTATCAGAACTCTTCATAGAATTCATTTAATTTTACGTTACTAATAAGCAAAATTACTTAAGATTTCACTCTCTTTGTGGTTTGGGAGTGCGTTGTAGAAGCCGTTGATAACTAGATAGTATTGAATTATGCGATTACTGAGCGTGGAAGTTACACATCACAATATCGTTTACTCACACATTGGTATGCCATTAAAATTACTCAAATGTATCAGATTGTGCAAGCTCGCAAGATCGGCAAGCCCTGCAACTGTCCAATGAAGTGCTGGGAGCGGATGGGTTCTAAAGTAGTAGTCATCTTCAACAACTTCTGGGACCTCTGCGATTTCAACTTACAAAATTCGTATCTGTTCACGTGCCTTAAACTTTGTGACGTCAAAAGAAGGTACACTAAGAAGGTGAGCAATTGAACTCTATTGTAGTTGTAAGATTTACAAATTGCTAATGCTTGTATCACTATCCTGGTAATTGTGAATACGCGGTTATTACTGGGTTACTCTATATTTATTGTTGTATTTTTATTTGTATTCATATTTCTATTTAGTCACGAGATCTAGTCATTACGAAGTATGCACCTGCAGGTTATGCAGCCATCTATTTTTTCTTATTTATAGATATTCTGTATTTATGTGCATTATTTTCTTGTATTTTTTTATATGTTCGACATAAGAGATATGTGTTCATAAATGCATTTTTCTATTTTAATATCTCATGAATCACTTCCACTTCATCTGACATTGATGTTTTGTCAGCATTTTTGCCCACTCCATACGTACGTACTTCGTGCTTACTTTATACTTACGTACTTCGTGCTTACTTCATACGTACGTACTTCGTGCTTACTTCATACGTACGTACTTCGTGCTTACTTCATACGTACGTACTTCGTGCTTACTACATACGTACGTACTTCGTGCTTACTACATACGTACGTACTTCGTGCTTACTACATACGTACGTACTTCGTGCTTACTACATACGTACGTACTTCGTGCTTACTACATACGTACGCACTTCGTGCTTACTACATACGTACGTACTTCGTGCTTACTACATACGTACGTACTTCGTGCTTACTTCATACGTACGTACTTCGTGCTTACTTCATACGTACGTACTTCGTGCTTACTTCATACGTACGTACTTCGTGCTTACTTCATACGTACGCACTTCGTGCTTACTTCATACGTACGCACTTCGTGCTTACTTCATACGTACGTACTTCGTGCTTACTTCATACGTACGTACTTCGTGCTTACTTCATACGTACGTACTTCGTGCTTACTTCATACGTACGCACTTTGTGCTTAATTCATACGTACATACTTCGTGCTTACTTCATACGTACGTACTTCGTGCTTACTTCATACGTACGTACTTCGTGCTTACTTCATACGTACGCACTTCGTGCTTACTTCATACGTACGCACTTCGTGCTTACTTCATACGTACGTACTTTGTGCTTACTTCATACGTACGTACTTCGTGCATTTGCTTCTGTAACACGGCTGAATGTCGAGTTATCCATTTGATGCGGAAGAGTTTTATAATCATGTACAATGTGTACATTTTTATGCGATTTATTTATTTAAACATCACAAACTTTAACTCTTGTTACATAATATTTCTCAGTGGGTTAGTAACGAATACGATCTTCCTAGGTTATGATAATATACCTCATGTAAGTATTCTATCGTTTTTCTTTGAAGAAGGCGAGATTATTATTGCTTACAGTATTGTGTGACATTTCAATATGTTCGTGTCATCTACCCGCGTATATACTCGGAAAACAAACTTATCAAGTTGAACACTCAGAGCAATTATGGCCAAAATCCCTTATTTATAGTTGTCCTAAAGGTAAATTTCTTTGCACAATACAGTACCCTTCATCATAAAACTGCTCTATTCTCCATTACCACTACGTTTAGTGCTTCATGCGCACTGTTTTGCAGCCCGCTGAAGAGTCTCGTCGCCAGAACACATTCGAATATTTCGTGCGGATCAGCGGTAAGCACGTACGGGTGTGCAAGCGTGCCTTCATGAGTGCTCACGGCCTCACCTCTGACAAGAGGCTCAGGACGCTGCTCTCACAGATGAAAGTAAGTCGTTGTGGTTCCTTTCTATTTCTTTGGTCGGGGCTGGTTTCTCTGTATTATCAGTTTCTAGAACGGTAAGTTTTCTCATCTGGGCTATTTCCAATTTCATTGTTGGGCAGTGTAATGTATTTGATATTATTTTTTTATTGTTAACTTTAATTTAGTTTCGAGTATCCTGCGTACTAGCCATCACTTGGTAATTGTGTGGCTATTATGCTTAACCTAAAACACAGAGCACTTGAGTTGGTCATTTTAAACCTGGCTTTGAGACTTAGCTCAGTAGTACAGTAAAATTTTATTTCACAAAACTGACAAATTTATGACGATTAAAAGCGTGTTTTTGGTCTGTGAAGATCCCCAAATCATCCTGAACGGAAATTAGCATGTACTAATCCTATCCACTGAACATTTTGTGCAGACATTTTGGCGAAATAAAACAAGAATAAGTTTCATTAAACGATTCGAAATTCTGAAAAACTTCGTACGCATACTAATATTACAGTGCATGTACGTTACGAAAAACGCTCCTAGTAGTATTTGTCGTAAAAGTAATTATTAACGTATCTTCCTTTACTACTTTTTTTTCATTTCCGTTTGGTAGCTTAAAATTCTAGGGAGCTTCACATAAAAATTAATGGTGCAACCCGTTTCATAAATTAGCACTAGTTACTTTTAATGGATGAAAATAAATTGAAGATAATTTCTTCATGATTGTTCAAGCGTTAAAGGGTACTTACTTCAGTTTCATTGGGTGTACATGCAGATAACAATCTCGTAATCCAGGCCTAATTATAAAGCTATGCCTCGAGTAAGTTCAGGCCAGCAAAATCATTCATTACTACTTAACTTGTTTACAAACATATTCGCTAAGTGCTAGACTGTGCAAGTCAGTCTTTTGCGTTTATCATATCCAATAATATAGCAGACGCAAAATTTTGGTAGCTCTAAGGTACGTCATTTTCCTTCCCTGTGAAAGTAGACAGTATTGAAGCAACTCCAGCAGGCCTTATTCATTCTAAAACAGAGCTTCTGTCTTCAACACTACGACACGATAGCGAAACGTTTCTTTGGGTTCGTCATTTACAAGGACAGCTTTATTTTTTTATCATACGCTGCCAATTTCTAAGTTCCAGACATGTTCAGTGACTATTCGTTTCAAATATGAAGCAAACAACTTTCTTCTATTGGCCTGTCGGAAGACACTTTCCTGTCCAACGATTTTTTTGGGGTGCTTTAAAAATACCAGACGATCAACTCTTCCCGTTTGTAGTACTGAAACGTAAGCATAAAAGCAAGTGTGTTTAATGACCTCGACTTTGTCTCAGTAATCACTCCATAAGCTTGCAAACACCGATGTTGGACACTGCGGCAGTTCCCAATACTTTGTTAAATTTAAAATATAATTTCTTCTAAAACTTCCGCTTGAGCTAGGAATGTAGAAAAACTCCTTACATGTTTCCAATAGTCTTTATATCCTTAAATCTAAGTAAATCTTTTCACACTGTACTAATGTAAGCTTATCTGCTAGTGTTATTCATGCCGTTGAGGAAGAGTACATAAGTGTGATCAGAATTTTAAAAGCAGAAAAGTAAAAAAATTGCTGTTTACTTCTGTAGGATGGGGCTCTTTTGCCAGTCTACGACCGCCGTGGGAAGCATTTACGGCCAATGAAACCCAATGGACAAATAGACACGTCTTTGGGTGGTGCTTCGTCGTTCTCTAGCTCTCATCACCAGTTACCAACCACAACTGCATCTGCTTTATCATCTCCTTCGTCCACAACAGTCGTGTCGAAAAAACGAACTAGAGTATCACCTTCAGGCGGAGTAGCTGGTAGCAGCGGTGGAAGTAAAAGAAAATGTACGGCTGCCAGTAGTGCAAGTAGGGATCATTTGGGAAATTTGTGTCTGGGTAACAAAGGAACCGCGTATCCACCACCTCCCTCTGGTGGAGGACCCACGTCTATGATTCCATTACATGGTGTTGTCCCCCACTGCACTGCCCCTTCTCCTGGCAGTTTAGGAACGATAACGACCGCCACTCCTGCTGGTAGCGCTGTACTTCATCCCCCTGGTCCTCCTGGACATGGTAACCCAATGCAAGAACCTCCGCATTCTTACATTCCCAACGGGGAATTGTATTTTCCCAGCCATTATTTGGACCCTGGACAGGGTATGACTCACATCAATCAAATTACGCCTCAGTGCCAAAAAATGCTTGAAACCCCCGCGTATTTTATGGCGGGAATGAAAGAAAACACATTCCATCAGTGACCGTGCAATGTTGATTATTATTAGGACTTCACGTACTTTTAAGGGCAATAAATTAAGTAGGTAGTGTAGAGACTCGACGTCGCTTCTCCGAACTCAATGCTGAAAAAAGGAGACATTCATGTTAGCTTTATATAACTAGCGTTGTAATTATTCTTTGAGTGATGCACTATTGAAAATTTGTAATTAATTTTAGTTTGAAGAAACAAATATTTTAGTTTAAGACACGTGGACCACATATAACTTTTTGCGATAAACTTGTTCGTTTTACTGGTGCTCGAATTGATCCAATGTCTACTACTGCAGATCCTCTGATCCAACATTTATGTGTTCACTTCGAATATTTGATTAATGTAAGCGTGTTGTCATTCACGCGAGGATAGTTTCACCGTTCACTTTCTTCTCAATTATTTAGCTACTAGGACAGTTCCCGTGAAAATTCCACGGTTTAGATTTTACTGATTTGAAATTATTTTATTTTATACAGACGAATGCATTAAAGATTTGTGACGAATTATTGTGCTTTGAATGAATATTTTTCATTAATATATACAGAACTTCCATTGTGTATCTTATCTACTGATAACATGGCCCAGATAGTACCCGTTGAAATTCCTTGATTTAAAAGTGGCAAAATTCAGGATCTATAAAATAAATACATTTTTCAGTTTTACTCGTTGTACTATTTGAATATTTTTCATGAATGTATACAGAACTTCCATTTTCTATTTTATCTACCGATAACATGGCCGTGTAAGAGAGAAAAACTAACAACGGAAAAAAATTGTGTGTTTTATAGTGATCCGGCGTATTTGGTATCCACAATGCAATGCTTATAATACATGCATACCCGTTCTGATTTCAGTTCAATAATTTTTCTTCAGCAATAGATACGAAGTAATGGGACTGGCAGATACAGAGAGAGAGAGAGAGAGAGATGGGAGATACATGGTCTATTATCGACATATATAATCGACTACGTATCTCCATCTTGCTGTATCTGTGTGTGTCCGTCCCATTACTTCCTTATTGAACTGAAAAATTATTGAACTGAAATCAGAATGGGTATGCTTGTATTACAAGCATTGTATTGTGGATACCAAAGGCACTGGATGACTATAAAACACACTATTTGTTCCATTATTAACTTTTTTCTTACACAGCCATGTTATCGTTAGGTAAGATACAAAATGAAAGTTCTGTATATATTCAAGAAAAATATTCTGATTATGATGGTACCACGGGTGAAATTGAAAAATGCATTTTATTCAATAGATCCTTAATTTTATCACTTTCAAGCCAAGAAATTTCAACGGGTGCTATCTGGGCCACGTTATCATTAGATAAGATACAGAATGGTCGTTCAGTATAGATTAATTGTGTATACATTAATAAAAAATATTTAAAATTCATGGTAAATCTTTAATACGTTCATCTTTATAATAATTACAAATTAGTCGAAACTAAATTGTGGAATTTCCACCGGAACTGTCTAGTATATGTAGATGTGTCTTCTTGACTTGTTGCGGTTTTTGACATCTGAAGAAGCTGTTTCGATAGTATCTTGACAGCGTTCAAGGTAAGCTGTGGCATTACGCAACTCGTATGATCATCGTATGTTTGCAATTAGCAGTACCTTATTCGTAGCTTGTAGTTAACTCATAAGATTTTTTCTTGAAATTAAGTACCTAAGGCATCCTCGGCTGTGTGTAGTCATTTTGCAAAGTATGCAGTAATACTTTATTTCTAACCTGGAAGTAATTTAATGTTTGGTGTTGTGTATAAATTATTTTTCATTTCAATACATCGTATTTGTTTGCAATATATATGTAAAGTATGGTGCTAGTTATGAGTTTTAATTTTTTGTCCATTACTTGTATAGTGTGGAGGCGAATATTAATTACAACAGTATCGGATGATAAATTAGTGGGGATGAGAATGGTTGTTGTTAAATGTGCTTGTTCGAGTGAGTGCTCCAGGTGTCCGTTTCTAATAAAGAAGAGGCGGGCTTTTTATTTGAAGATCAGTTGAACGTAAAGAATGACTTGCGAAACTTGTGGTTGTATAAGATTAGAAAATCCACTGTGCTTACGTGGGGGTTTAAATGTAACACTCGCAGCAGAGGAAGAATTTCAGAACTGCACCGATATCGTGAAAAGACAGGTTCCATGGCTGCATAACAGTGTATAAAGGAAGTTTTGACTACATTGCAGTGGTGGGCATGTTTTTCTGTCTTCCATTTGGTAAAGTTCTGGTTCTCATCAGTTCCTGTTCTGTTATGTGACTGGAGGAGCATAGAAAATATTAGGCGAATTAAAAGGATGTATTTTAGACCATCTTGTATCTTGTGATGACAGAGATGGATTGTGTGTACGTTTTGTTCTTGTCACAGGAGGAAAAATTACTGGGCCCAGTAGGGTTTTCCACGGCTGAAAGATAACGTGCTAGAAAAGAAATTATGCGAGTCACTTTTTATTTGTTATTATGGTTTCAAGGCTGAAAGGTAGGCATGTATGACGTCACTATAGCGATTCAATTTTTATGTGAATGGTTTGTTAGGAGAAAATTCAATCTCTTATTGTTTGGGAAAGCTCTCTGTCGAATGAAGAGCATGGCAGTAGGCGAGTATGTGAGCTGAAAAATTGTAAGAATAATGAAGTTCTGAGCTTAAGGTTAGAGAATGCAGATGGAATAAGATTACATACAGGGGCGTTGAAGTAGAAGTTATCAATGTACTCGAGGAATCATATCAGCGTCACAGTTGTATAAAGGCTTCAGTTGCCTCTGTTCTAATGAGCACCAGGCATACATCGACGAGTTGAGACATGCTAGTGCAAGAAACATAATATGGGAGAGAATAATAGTTTATGTTCGTCGTAGAGGTCTAAAACTACAATACAAAAGAAAAATTCATAAACAATGACATCTTTGAGGAACGCCAGTATGGTATTAGAGCTTGATTATTCTAGTTTTTTTAATCTTAGAAAGTAAACGAGCTTCGTCTCTCCAGAATGGTACGAGTGTGAAGTGAGTGGACGGTTATTTGAGTAGATGGATCCAATAAGTATGGCTCTGGGTAGCAGAGAAATGTATGTATAGATTGCAAGGATGTGCGCTCGAGCCTGAAAGGAATGCAATGTGGAAGTTGAGGAAGTCGAGATGCCAAAAGAGAAGAACAAAAGTTGGAGAAAAACTTGTATTTTTGGCGGCACTACGTTCTAACGGGCGTTACCCTGTGAAAGCTTACATGTCAGTTTCATAATTTCGCGCAAACTAGGGATGTGATGAGTAAAACGTGAAACGGAGAACGTTCTTGTCTTCATCCTCACTGTGGAACGTGATACTGAGGTATGACTGCGGATATGTATTGTAACTTGAGGACCTTTTAGTATACATTTTCGTTTGGTTTTTGATTACGTTTTTATTGCTTCGTAAACCTTGATTGCTTTTGCATGTATTCGAATTTATGCATGTAAAATTTAATTAGCGGGATAAGTAGCTAACTCGTGGCCTCGGCTGAGTTGTTGAAGAAAACAGCTGCTGTTTTCGTTACAAATTTTAATATTTCTGGTAGCTTCTTTCTTCAATTATGCACTCCTCAAATACTGTGAATGCGAAGTTTTATTTTTACGTAGGATTTCATTAATAAACGTGGTTAAAGTTATTCGAGGTAATTGATGGCGTGGTATTTACCTCAAGACTCATTATCTGAGAGCATTTTTTCAAAACTTCTTGTGGCTTTGCTGATTTTTATACCCAGCCGCTAAATAGTTAAATTGACCTCAAATAAACTTAAAAGGTGCTTTCATGCACTACGGGTGTGTCAGAGGTCTGTTATCTTATGAATTAAAACGTTAATGCAATAGATAATGCGTTGCTACATTAGACGCAACCGTTCAAGTTAAAAACGTACGAGTAGAGCCAGAATTTATAAGTAAATAGGTTTGTTTCAACAACTCATTTCTATACCTAGTACTTGAATTCACTAGTACACACGTTTCGTAGCGTCTGTCCTTTCCACTCATAACACCGAAGAGTAAAACTTCAGAACTCCTTTTGAAAAATTTCTTGTAAACTCGAGTTTACTCTAAGTATAGCTTTCAGGAATACAGCCTGTATTAATTTTGGGTTCGAAAAGGTTGTATTTAAGTTACGAATATTTTTCTATACATATATAGTTAGTTGCTCATCATAGGCTGTCTTAGGCTGTTGCGCTCACGGTTTTTCGGGTAACTGATCGCTAGCTCTTGGAAGAGAGTTGGAAAGCCTCTTCGTAGGAATTCAGTGTCAGATCCGTCGTTTGCATGAATTCATTGCGGAATCCACAAGGTTTTTCTACTCACACTCATGGTAAATGCAATTCTCGACATACGTATGTTTTTACTAAGGCAGGTGTTCACTTCGCTGAGTTTCTTGAGTATAGAAAAAAGATTTTCAATTAACTTATCACAAAGAGAAAATGCTAAAAGTAACAGTTGTTATCAGCATACCTACGAGTTGAGCACTCATGATCTACCGACCAAAAAGCAATTATGAGTTAGTTTTAATGTTAATTATTAGGTTGATTCTAATATATTTCTCTTTTCGATACAAGTCCCCTTATGTGTCGTTTCAGGAGACAATTTTTATTTATCTCTTCGTTTCTGTTGCTGGTATTTGTTTTCTCGAAATGAAACACCGTCTCCAACTGGTTTTGTCCAATGAAATGCAGTAGCTTTTTAATTTTCTGTAGGAAATTTATTAACTGTTAGACCATGTCTGTGCAGAGGCAACAGCTGGTGCTGTTTGCTCTATATTATCATTGTGCCAAATTTTTGCCATATTTAGGATAGTGCTACTCTGTAATCAAATAGATTCATTCTTATTAAACTTCTGAAAGCTGACCATTGATTGTAGTGAGTATACCTTTACCTGGTTTTTCAATTGGGAAAATTTTTCTAAGATGATTCTTGATGAAACTTGAAGTGGATTTTCTTCAGTTAAAATAATTTACACAAATGCATGTGCTACACTGACACTTGGGATTAACAGACACTACTTCAAGGCTGTTTTATCCTGAAATAATAGCTATAAAATATCAGACTTGTACCAAAGCCAAGGACTACTATAAACAGGACGTGCACCGCCATGTAGCTGACTACGGTAGCGGAGGCCAGTTCACTAAGCTCAGTTATCCCTCATCTGTCATAGTGCGAGCATTGTCGTAGTCTGTCGCTCGGTTTGAATCGGACATTGTTGTTTGTTTCGAGGCACATTGCTGCATTTCTGAGTAGATACTCTTTGTTTATAAAGTTTATTGCCAATTATATGTATTAAAAATGCCGAACAAGTGTGAGGTTGTGAACTGTCGGGGTAATTACAATAAGGAGAACAGGCGCCGCACAGTGTCTTCAATGTGCCTGCTTCATGTCTGCCTTCTCCAAAACTTACACCTCGCCCGGCGAAAGTGGAAGACCAACAATTGAGGTTTTTTCTTCAGAAGGATAAGATTACTTCATTTGATGCTTTCAAACCTGAACGTAACCTGCAGAAGCAGTACAAGAGCTTGATTATTTCAAGATCGAAAGAAAGGTTGTGTGTTTGTTCATTACCGACAACTTCAGTGAATGCAGCCTGTCTGTGATTGTCGAAAACAACCCTACTTTGTGTTCCCCACTAACGCTCGGTGCGTTCAAGAACGGCATTAGTGTACCACTGTTTAAGACACTTCATCCCAACAATGGTTTGAGATCGTATACTCAGTTCGACGAAACTATGCGCTATGGTCGATAGCTATGCGTTTACGACCAAAATGTTGTCACTCTTCAAGCTCACACATCAGCCTATGTCGACACCGAGAAGGAGAAGAAGTTGGTATTTTTGACGTCTGTTGGAACTTTTATAACAGAAGCCGTTTTCCATGAATGATTATTGTTTTGCTCTTCAATCATACCTGAAGTGTAATTATGAACAGCTCAGAGGCTTTTTCGTGCTGCCATGCAAACGCAAGCTGCAGTACATCACTTCATCTATTGACAAGGACCAGGTGCTGAGGGAAACATTTGACAAAGCCAGACACTTCAACAGAAGAATGTGTTTCTCTTGGTAGATGAGTACAGATTCGCCCAACTGTTTCAATTTCTGGTGAGTTGTTGAGTGGCATGGCCGAAAACAACCGAGACTGCAAGGCCACTTCTATTCTAATCACTAGGTAATTGCAGTGCCACAACCAAGCATCCTCTTGAAAACGAGCGTGTCTGGTTTCTCCTTTTTGACACAGTACATCTGCTAAACAACTGCATCCGCAACAACTGGATCAGTGAGAAGGGCCGGAAGATCAGTCTTGACAATGAAACATGGCATCATTTGCGGACGTCAAGGAACTGTACGAGTCAAAGAAAGGCAGTATTCTGACGACTACTACACTCACTCAATTTGCTGTCAACCCCTCAAATTTGCTGTCGACCCCTCAGAGAAACACTAGCGGAAGAATGCAGTCCTTCAGACCTCTGTCAAGAAGGCCCGGTTGGCTGACTAATCGCTGCAGTTTGGTAGGTTTTTGCTTCTATGTCTGTTTGTTTATATGCGTGAATGTTAGTATGTATGTATGTTTGGTTGTTTGCATTGGAAAAGGTTTAA
>VCRD01001189.1:96792-159722 GCA_006783055.1 Trinorchestia longiramus | reverse complement strand
TATCATATATACTTCTTTTAGACAGGTGAGAGTTACTCTCCACCTGTTTAGCTACTTCCACTGCTTCTTCCATCTCTCTCACAATATTGGTAGTAATTCAATAACACACGTAGAAGAATGAAATCACACAGAACGGCCGGTGAATTTGAGATGCTAGTTTCCTACCTCGCATCTCCGTAGCAGATGTGATACTAAATATCATACGTATCCTTACTTGACGCAGTCCTTCGTCTTATGCTGTGTAAGTATTCTGAATGTAAACTGTCAGCGTGGTATGTTTTCAAACTTTATCTTATGGTAAGTCAACTTACATCGAGATATCTCGAAGTAAACGACTTGCTACAGGTTTAGTGCACTTATATCTTTAAGCATTGCTTGAATGGTGTAATCGTAGGCACCGCTGTTGTATCATCTATGTATAAGATACCTACGATCTAATCGATTTTAAATGACATTTTAAAATCCTATATTGTAACAAACCTTATGTATCGACTTTATTGGAAATATACTGTTTTTCATTTCTTCTATTCTTTCTTTTCTACCTTGTGGCGTTATTAGGTAAACTAGACAGTTCTCTTGGAAGTTCCACGGTTTAGATTTTATGGATTCGAAATTATTATAAAGATAAATGCATTAAAGATTTGCATCGAATTATTGTGCCGTAAATGAATATTTTACATTAATATATAAAGGACTTCCATTGTGTATCTTATCTACTCGAAATACTCTAGAGAAGGAGTGATTGGGAGAGAGAGGGAGTAATAGGGCGAGAAAGGGAGAGAAGGAGAGGGAGAGAAGGAGAGGGAGAGAGAGGGGAGAGTGAGAGGGGGGAGAGAGAGGGGAAGAGAAAGAGGGGAAGAGAGAGAGGGAGATGGTGAGAGGGGGAGAGGGAGAGAAAAAGATGGAGATACATAGTCGATTATGCAGGCTCTACTCTAATATATATTTATATTGGCGTTTATCGTTACTAATTGTTCTGATTGCTGAATTACTCTGAAGGAGTTGGACGGGTTTCTTGAAATGAAGTATTGCAGTGAAACACTTTCGTGCATATCAACAAATTGTTTTAACATGTTCATTTTGGCCACAACTGTGATTGTGATGCACATTGAGGTAAATATGATTTTTATTGCACGGTAAACGATCACGAATGCGTTTATGTTAGAGGAAAAAAGAGCAAAGATGACACATGAGAAAGTGCAATGGAATAGTCTAGCTGTACTTAAAATAATCGATAAAACGATGTATTATGAGAAAGTTCTTAGCTTTGATTTGATATGCAAATGAAGTTTGTGGAATAAATAGATGAGAAATAATTACGTTAACCGGAAGGTATAAATATCGTTAGTGGAGTCCAAAACGAGTGTCGAGGATTGGCCTGCCTCATGCTTGTAAAGGTTGATTGTAGGAGGTTTTAATTTATCCAGGCCACATATCTAGATTGTTAGCTTTGATTTGATATGTAAATGAAGTTTGTGGAATGAATAGGTGAGAAATAATTACGTTAACCGGAAGGTATAAATATCCTTAGTGGAGTCCAAAACGAGTGTCGAGGAACGGCGTCCTCCCAAGTGCGGGTGGTTAAGCAAAGAGGGTTAATTTATCATTATTCAGTGAGAAGAGGTTATTAGATTTAATTTGAGACCAAAATGAATGTTCTACGATGCATAGGACGAAAATAATTAACGAAACTGTTCGTTTCAAGAATTTTTCTGGATTTCTCAAGATTTTTAGTTCGGGTGAAGTTCGGTGTTGAGATCGGTGTCCAGATTTTCCCGTCGGTTCTCAAGTAACCATAAACCGATAAATGTGAGGACAATCTATTGCAAGAAAGGCAAGCAGTATTCAAAGTAAGCAGTCTTAAAGAACATGCCCGTTGAGTATTACGCTTACCATATGTACGAGACTGAAATAAAAGGAGGTTGCAAGATGAATGACTTGACTGCATGGGTACACCCGTGAATGGATTGTGAGCAAGACTAAAGATCACCTTGTTCAAACGTTTGCGCAAATGATCATCAGCACGGACAAGAATTATTATGGCATCGTAGTGATCTTGTCGAACGATTACTCACCATGTTAGCTGCAGCAACCACAACAGTATTCCCGGCACCAGCAGCGGAGCTAGGCACCAGCACGTACTGGGCCGCACCGGTAGTTGTCTGCAAAGTAGAAACTGGTAAAAAAAAGGCATACGAAAGACCTGAAAGATAATCCGACAAGCACAAACTATAGGAAAGAATAAATTCTTATTTCTATACAGAAGCCATGAAAGTCAACATAAATGACGCTTGGCCTCGGTTTGAACATAGAAGACTATGGATATGAATTTGCTATTTTGATAAATTTCTATACCTCTACCTTGCATAGATGTAGTACTTGGCTACGAGAGAAAAACAAACATTTATTTATGGAAACTCTTAGCATAGTATCATTTTTTTTCCAAAGCTTCATAATACAGGGTGTCCAAAAAATGTACTTACCCTTTAACCGTTGCTAACATGCTGTCTTCTTTGTGTTGCAGGTGTGAGGTTCGAACCTTTGCGAACATGATTCTTTAATCACATTTAATCATGTTCGCTAAGGTTCGAACCTCACACCTGCAACACAAAGAAGACAGCATGTTAGCAACAGTTAAAGGGTGAGTACACTTTTTTGAGACACCTTGTATTACCAAACCTATCGGTGGATACGTTTTTACCAAGATTCAACGGTTCATTGCCAATTTAATCTTTCTCACATGGGTATTCGAGTTATGGGTCAAATGCTTGCAATCAACACTCACTGGTAATGAAACGAAACCGCTGGCTGCTGTGACTTTGACGAGATTATGAGGTGTTTTTGAGACCTGTGCTGCAACCGAGCTCACGGCAGTTGATGTTCGAGCTGAAAGAAATCAACAAAATTTATCTCCCCTCTTAGAATTTACAGATGTAATGGGACATATAGAATTGCTAGAAGTATACAGTACGAAATAAGTAACAGAAATGATGTAGTATTAAATAGGCAGACATTCGGAACGATTAGACATCACGAATCCTTCTGACCTAGGTATATATGGCCGAGCTATACAAGAAAGCCAGACAACACTGGGAAACTAACCACGAGTACCCAAATCCTATTCCGTCTATATCGAAGGCATCAATCACGCATACGTACCATAATTGAGCACAGGTATTTCAGTGACGCACATACACCGCAACCAATACAGTCTCCAGGAGTTGAAAAGGACATACGAAAATCAGTAAGTTACAATACTCGGGGGAGGGGGGTCTTTATCGAATATTTGTCTAGACTATTTTTGAAAGTGTTCACAGTGTCAGCAGCAGAACGATATTTTCAGTGGCTTGTTCAAGGTTACGACAACTTTAAATAGAAAGAAGTTCAGAGCCTGGGACGTCTTCGAGTTTTTCAATATTAGTTTTTAACCATTTTTGATTCACCCATTATTGTCTGTCGTAAAGCTCTTCCAGGATAACTTCGTTAAAGTCGTAGAAGTATTTGTAGTTCGCTTCACGGTTATTTATGTTCTCAAGAGACAAGTTCAAGCCGCTGAAGACGCCTTTCGTAGCTGAGATTGCATAATTCATGAATCTTTTTCGTTGTTTTTCGTTGAATTTTCTATAATTCATTATTACCTTTTCGTGGGGTAGGAAACTATAGTTGCATTATATATTATTAGCCGTACTAGCGTTTTTCACAGCGGTAATAACGTTTTTCGACTTTTACTTAAAGCTTATAGCAATAAAACCCAGGACTCTGCTCACATTTCTGATGCTTTTATACACTCGTTCATCATGCTTTAGATCTGCAGTGATAATTATACCAACGTGTAATTGCTGTATCTTTTTAACATGTGCATTACTCAACGTGTGTTGGAAATACAGGTTATTTGCATCAACGTGCATTACTGAACACTTGTCAATGTTGAAGCTCATTTGTCAGGTTTCGATCCATTGTACTAGACGATTGAGGTCTGTTTCAATAATTAGTCTTTTTCGGTCAACACTTGGTCACACAGTATCGTATCGTTGGCGACTTAGTTGATTTTGTTGATGATTCCGACGTTTAAGTCGTTGCTGTCGAAAATGAGGAGTGGCCGTAAAATGCTCCCTTGGGACTCTTGTTACATGCGCCAAATAACTGGCTTGATCATCAATCATCACTAGTTGAATGCGACCGGTGAGCCAGTTTAGTTTTCATCGAGATTAGTTGTCTTGTGATCTTCGACTTCGGCTTTTAGCCCTTCTCTGGAAACTTTGTCGAGGGCTTTTGAAAAATCGAGATACATATGCGGTTGACTTCCCAAGAAGAAAAAGGGAGACAGCTACATTTTTCCCTGAATCCGAGATGCGTGTCACAGTAAGCAGGTTTTAGGCTTGAAAGAGTTTTGTTAGACGGACTTTCAGTAATTTTCAGTGTTTAACTGATGACAAATGTTATTGAAGGGCCGTTTGTTCCTCTTCTGAAACTAGGAATGATATTTACCTGCTTTCAATCTAGAAGAATTCCAGTTTCGAGCGATCGATTAAAGATTCGCTAATTACTTGGGCCATTTTTTTTAGTATTCGGGGAGCCAGGCCATCACATGTTGACTTATGCAAGTTTAGAAAGTTTAGTTGTTTTTCTACCTCTTTTACTATGAAAATACCCTCTGTCAAGATTTCTTGGATATTTTAAAGCGTGAGGTTGCGTGATTTCAATTAAATCTTTGCTAGTGAACACTGTAGTAAAGTATGCATTCAGAACTCTGGCCTTGCTATTTTTCTTTGTTCGAATTGATCCATCAACGTCGATCAGTGGTTCAATGGTATTTCTTTAAGAGTCTTTGTCATTTACGTCGTTGTAGAAGCTCTTCTGGTTAGCTTTTCTACTGCAATTTATTTATTGATTTCGCTTTTCATATCTTATAGTTCGTTTAACGGCCCTGCAGGTGCTTATGTGTTCTTGACGGTAGGGCATATTTCAAGTCTTCTCTACGACTGTTGTTACCTGGTACACTCGACTTTTAAGGCACTTTACTTTTCGTGAAATGAACGACGGTTATTGGTTGTCTCATTCGCTTTGTTGGGATGTGGTTCTCCTTAGCAGTCGCGATTTTGTTTGAGTATCATGTAGCATTCCTCTGTGTTTTTGTTCATTAATGTTTCGTAGCCAAAACTGACGAGCTTCTCTTTTATTAGTTCGAAGTTTGCCAGCGCATAGCTTAGGACATTTGCAAGTTGAGTACGTTACGTTTGTTTGTTTATGAGCGCAAGTCTATCACACGATGATCACCAATCTTGTTAATAACTTCTAATCCAATCATTCTGAAGTCAGAAGTCGCTATGAATAGAATAGAATAAGGCAATAGGAAAGAGCCATTTGGCCCATTCTTGGTTCAATACCGAAATCCCATGCCGACTAAATTAAAGCCATCAGTCATGCACGTACACCTTAACCACGTAAGTAAATTTAATCATGTGCACACATATCACTCACGCACAGGCGTTCATGTCACGTGCATTTATCTCAATCATACATTAGCCTTAAGCAGTTAGGGACATAGTTAGTAGGATGTAGTACTGGGGGGGGTTTGTAATCCAAAATTTATCGAGACGATTTTTGAACGTGTTCACGGTGCCAGCAGAAACTATGTTTTCTGGCAGCTGGTTCCTAGTTGCGGCAATTTTAACGGGAAAAAAGTTCATAGCCCGAGATGTCTTGAAGTTTCTCAGTAATAGTTTTTGACTATTATTTCTGGTTCGTACGTCACAGTCTCTTTCTAAAAGCCCTTTCTGGGTAACATTGTTAAGGCCGTTGAGATACTTAAAGGTCTCAATAAGTTGTCCTCGCAGTCTTCTTTGTTCTAGGGATATAAGTTCAAGGCGTTGAAGACCTCTTTCGTAGCTGAGATTGCAGAGTTCTGGAATCATCTTAGTTGCTTTCCGTTGTATTTTTTCCATTTTATTAATATCTTTTCGTAAGGTAGGGGACCAGAGTTGCACTGTATATTCTAAATGAGGCCGGACTAGCGCTTTATAGAGAGGTAATATTATGTTCTTTGACTTGCATTCAAAGTTTCGTGCAATGAAACCAAGAATCCTGCTCGCATTTTTGACGCTTGTTTCCACTTGTTTGTCATGTTTGAGATTTTCAATGACAATGACACCTAGATCTCTTTGTTGCTGGACTGTTTCAATAGGTATGTCATACATCGTGTGTTGGAAATGCCGGTTATTTGCACCAACGTGCATTACTGAACATTTTTCAATGTTGAAGCTCATTTGCCAGGTTTCAGTCCATTGTAGAAGACGGTTGAGGTCTGATTGGATAGTTGCTCTGTCCCTATCGGTGAATGCTCTGTGACAGAGTTTCGTGTCATCGGCAAATTTGTTGATTTTACTGATGATTCCGACATCAAGATCGTTGATGTAGATGATGATGAGGAGCGGGCCTAAAACGCTCCCTTGAGCTACTCCTGATGTTACAAGCGCTGGGTCACTTGTTTCATCGTGAATCACCACGCGTTGAGTGTGACCAGTGAGCCAGTTTCGCATCCATCGGGAGTAGTTGCCTCGTATTCCATGCGCTTCCACTTTGGCGATGAGCCTTTCGTGGCGAACTTTGTCGAAGGCTTTTTGAAAGTCTAGATAGACAAGGTCTACGGCTTGTGTACGCATATGCGGTTAACTTCTCCAAAGAAGTCAAGGAGATTTGTTAGGCAGCTACGTTTTTCTCTGAAACCGTGCTGGGTGTCATTAATATGATTTTGGTCATTAAGGTTCTTTGTTATACAGACTTTGAGTAGTCTTTCTATTGTTTTGCTGATGACATGTTAGACTGATTGGACGATAGTTATTAGGGATTTGTTTGTTCCCCTTTTTGAAATAGGAGTGACATTTGCGCGCTTCCAATCATCCGGAACTACCCTAGTTTCAAGAGATCGATTGAAGATGTTTGTTAGAGGTTCGCTTATTACTTCGGCTGTTTCTTTGAGTATCCGGGGACCAAGGCCATCGAATCCGGTTGACTTATAAGGGTTTATGACTAGGTTTTATACTTTTATTTTTATCAAGACTTTTCAATGGATAAGAAAAATTAGTGGAGACTTCGGCACTGGTGATTTTTCGGCTTAGAGTATTAAATTTTGTCAAGCAAACATGTATTTACGTGTTTAAATTTCTGTCAATACCGACTTAAAATATTTAATTGTAAATTGTAGCCATTAACTCGTTTTCATTTCAATGACTAAGCCTGATGGCGAAAAAAAAAAGTTGGTATCTCTTATCAGGCTTCCCTGTAAGAGTACGAGCGAGTCAGTTGACACTCCCTAGTTCTTTGATTAGTTGTTGTTAATCCGTGCTGTGCGTTTGCGCAAAAACAGGTTGAGGTTTACAAGGTAGTTTCATTTTCCTTTTTATCCTACATTAAGATTCATCCCAAGTACTTAGCAAGTATGAAAACTGCGATAGAACAAATATTCGGTAAACGTGTGTCACACAAATTCTGTGATGAGCCCGAATGATGCTCATGACCTGGAATAGCTTCTGAGAAAAACAGAAACATTGTTTTCAGAATACAATTGTTTCTATTGCACACCTAACATTAACTCCGATGAAAACGCCACAATAAAACACTAAACTAAGTCCCATAAATCAACAAATGTTCAAAAACATAATTGATGTAACGTAAAATGCGAGCAATAAATTGCAATCGACTTCAAGAGTTGTTAACTTACATTCTTCCTCGTCAGTGAGGTCGATGACAGCGTTGCTCTTATTGACTGAGTTCATTTGGGAGGTGAGAGATTGCGAGGAGCCGCGTCGGTCTCCTGGAGATCCGTTAGCCATGCCTAGACGCCCCCCAACGAACGATGTGCGCATCACTGAGTTCTGCGGCGGGCCCGACTGTTGCGATGCTTGTGTACCTAATAGAAGTTTAGGTGAGTTTAGAATTGGAAAGATACACAAACCGAATACTGTCAGTTCGCTAAATACTTGATAAAAAACTGAGTACAGATATCAGTTTTTTAAAACGTAGATCGATATCACGGTTGACTTTCATTAATGGACGTGAATTGAAATGATTAATCAAATTGACAATTGAGGGATGACACTCGGAAAAATACTCCACACAATTACCAACGGTGATACCCCAATTCAAAAGCTAATAGGCCAACACTTGGCTTATTTAAGACATTATTGTGCTCCGCTAATAACAAATTACCAACTATTTTTTCAACATTTAGGATCAGATCAGATCAGATCAGAATGAGGCTATAGGAACGAACCTTCGGGCCCATTCTTGGTACGGATAATTACTTCGATAATTATTCGGTTATTAACCCAAGTCCCATGCCGTAATTCTAGCCACCTACCCTTAAAAATTCTAGCCACCTACCCCTTTAGGAACTGCTCTTTTATTTCAAGCTAGTAGCAAAAAAGTTTTAGAAATAACTCAACTGCACCGCAACTACATTTCATGATTTTTGCTTCCACAACAGAAATAGAACTACTGGTTTACTTCCCAGAATTGTATTACAGCCCCTGTACATCGTGCGATAACATAACTTCCTTTTTTCAAAACGCTTTGCTTAGAAAGAGGCTAGTTGTATTGCCACACCCTGTAATTTAATCACACTATGGTCTAAGGTTAATGAATCCGTGGGTCATTGTTCACAAAACATCAACATAAATATCTCCCAACATTATGAATAAATTTGAACAGATATTGTACTCCGAGTAGGAATAATATAGTTCATGTAACGTTTATTTCCCTCAATACACGATACAATATTCGCTTGAACAATTAAGTACACAAAAATCCTTAACACTCACCTATGCCAGAATTGCCGATAACCATCATGGACTGCTGAGAAGACGCTCCATTGCTCTGAAGGAAATAATACCATTATCACTGGCGTTAGCAACCAAGTAATGTGTTCATGAATTACTTTAGAGTAAAAACTTGAATTCATTTTTCTACACAAACGAATACGTAATTCTTTTTCGCCTGCAAAACATTACTAGAACCGCATTTATGAAAGTGTAATAATCCGGAAAGGGTAGGTGAAAAAAGTGGAGATAATATAAATAGATAATAATCGGCAATCGCCGGTAACGTGTTAAAGAAAGAGATCTCATTGGCTTCGAAGCTCATTCGAGGGAAACTTAATTGTCCATAATGTTAGGTATATTATCGACTGGTCAATTCAACACCAAAAATACGTATCAGATAGTAGCCCCCCCTGGAAGGCACTCGAACTTCATTGTTCGGAGGAATTATTGGTTTTCTTTATTCTGTAGTCTTTATAGTTTTGTCATCCTAAGGGAAAATGCTAGAAATTGTATATCGTCTTTGAATATTCAACTGTGCAGGTTAATAAAATTGCATGAACCATGACATGAGGCAGCTTTGCCTCTGGTTTGCGCAGGCCTGACGTCAGGTTTGAGAACCTCTAGGTGGGTATACGTTCATTCGGCTAGTGCTCAAATCAGGCAAACTCAGTGTTTCAGAGCAGGCCTAATTATTTCCTTGGTGTAGTATGTTCTGACAGTAACAGCGATGAATGTTTTTACACGTTTCTCAATCATTTTATCGATCATGATGTGTCTGATTCCTTGCCTATCTTCTTAAATGTAGTAAAATGTCGTACCTTTATGAAACTCTTAACATTAAGTATGGACACGTTCAATTTTTTTAAACACCCTCTCAATTTAGCCAGTTAACCATTTCTCTTCGGATTATTTGTTTTTGTGTTTATTTCCTAATGTGTAAAGATAATCACATAGTTTACACACTTTTGCCAACCTCCCCACAAAAAATAGTCTCGTAAAAATAACAGTTACAAGTTATAATGAAATACTAACCATGGCGTGTGGAAACCGGTTTTGAGTTTTACTTGATTCTCCACAAGCCGCCGCAATACCCTTCTGTATCTACAGAAAGATTTAAATTTGAATTAGCCCGATCCATAAAAATCAAATTTCAAAAAGACATTATAACGTCTACAAGCTGGGAAACTCGTAGAAAGTCCTACTCAGTATCTCAAATTAATAACAAAAAATAACAACAATATTAATAACAATGAAGTAACAAAAAAATGTAATTAGCCATCTCTAAGAAAGTCTTAAAAATATCAACTACAAAATTACCCAACTAAAATTATCTCACTTGCACATTATGCGCAACTACTAGACTCATATATAGCGTTTGAAATGTCATATTTTCACCTACTTCACCAAGTTGCACGTACTCATTCACTTGAAACTAAAAATGACAGCCACTAAAAGCATGCATCATTTCTTATTTGTGAAGATGGTCGTAATTACTCACTATGTGAGGGGCTGCCTGTATGCCAACCGATCGCTTGATCTTGATGGGGGTGACGAGATGGTCCTTACGGTTCTGGTGTTCTTCCTGTAGCTTCCTAGTCACCTTGCGCAGGTCCTCCAACTACAAGAAACAAAGAGCATTCGTTATCTAGACATTGGATTGAAAGCAGCATACCAAGCCGATATCCTGTCGAGGTTTTAGAAAGTAATTACACCAAAGCCTCAACAATACCACACCACCGATTTCTACTGTAGATTTAGGACTGAATCTTTCAAGTAATTATACCCAAAAAAATGAAAATAAATGTATTTTCCAATTGAGTAATCACATAGAACACTAAACGATACAAGAAACGAACTCAGCCTAGTTACGTCTTTTAAACAATATGTCCATGCAAGATGACAAAAAATGATTAAGGATCCAGGTATAATTATAATAATATACCAGACAAGATGAGTCATCGAGTAAGAACTTATTTTCGACAAGAATCAATGGAAACTCAGTGAGACGAACTTACCTCTTTGTGAAATTGAGCAGCTTTCTTGCGGTTACTTTCCAAGGTCGATTCAAGTTTCTCACACAGGGTCTTGTATTTGCCCAACTCGTGATTATGAAGCACCTTGTTCATGAAGAGCTCTATTACCATATTCTCAAGGTCCTGCAGAAATAAACATTTAAACATACAATTCTGGTGCATTCTGTGAACGTTTTGGTTACAGCGAGAAATAAGTAAAATACGAAGTGACAATAAGAAAATTTAAATTTACTTCCCAACACACTTAAACTATTACTAGTGTGTATGCCCATTAAAAATAACGGTTTTAATACCATGCAATTGAAGGAAAAACTGAAAGCAACAGAATTTCAGACCTAATCAGAAAGTCTACGGATTTAACTCCAGTGGTTAGGAATCCATATACCTAAGAAGTCTACGAATTTAACTACCAGTATTTAAGGGAGGCTCCCATTGTAATAACATGGGAGAAATTATGCACAAAATATATACAAATTTGTTTATTTGAGGAGACACCTGGCGTTTTATTATGTAGTGTTGATATGTATACTAATTCACACCGACACACAAAGCATGCCGTGGGTGGTCAAAAGTATTCGTGAACACGGTGATTGAAAGTCAAAGATTTCATCGTAAAGCCAAGAAGACCACAGCTCACCATATAAGAAATATACAACGGCCGTACGTTTCCTGCTCTCACAAGTTCAACCCCATTAACTTCATTAAAAGCTGTGCATTTAGTGAAATTTATCGTCAGAGACATACCGCTTACAGCTCTACTTTAAAGTGAATTTTCTTCAGGAGTGCCTTCCTACAAAACGGTTCTCCAGAGCTATTTATCTTAAAGAAAAATATTGAGTAACAAATATGATTCTTCTCTTATACACACAATGGTGAAAGAAAAATATTGAACCAGCAGTGCTTTACTCAATCATTCAAGCAGCTATTCGCATACATATATTTTGTCAAAACATTTGAAATAATTATTCTTTCGTTATTAATAAAATTTATTTTCCAAAGCTTAAGAATAGAAAATACTATTTAATCACTGAAAAATACTATCTGCACAATGCTCGAATGCATAGAAATTTCAAAGCCTTTTAACATAAAAGGTACTTCACTTACCTTCCAGTGAACACCACGCAAAAATTTTACAACAAAATTGCAGAAAGCCAACTAGAAATTATTCAATCGTCTAAAAAGTTAGTCCGGATGTGTTACTACCAAATTTCAAACACCCTAATGGTTACATTTTTGACGTCAGGTGTATTCAACAGAAACGTAGTACTTAAGTTAGTTCATGGCAAATTTCGGCCGTGACAGGTGATACTGTGTACGTTCATTTCAACTCTCGAGATGGACAGCACACGCAGCATTACAGGCACACTATACGTTTTCACTTCAGAAAAAGTGAAAAATCGGCAGATATTTGATGGAAGCTTCAAAAATAGTGAAAAAGCAGCAGGAAGTTAATGAGTGAGTATGGAAGGACAGGATGCTCTCACAGAACGTGAATGTCAAACATAATTTGCAGGATTCGCACCTGAAAATGCTTCAATTGATGATGCAACACGCACTGTGACACCAAATGAGAATAATAGCGGTAAAGTGAAGGTGATTGAACTTCTCCGTCCTCTTACATCTAGATGTCTTTGTTCTGTCAAACTTACACCTATTTCCATCTTTGAACGGTCAAACATTTCATTTTCAACATATAAAAAATTACATTCAGGGGTTTTTCGCTACTCCTAATCAGGTACATTTGGTTCAACTTGAAGATGGCAAATGGTAACTGATATCAATGGCAAATATGTTATTCGTTAAATACTTTTCAAATGCTTTGTTTTAATATTCTTTTATTGTCACCATCTCAACGACCATAAAACGGACTTTTAGGATAACCCACCATCAAATGCTTTTTTATTCCTTTTTTGGGAACTAAGACCAAAAATCTATCTTGACTGCATCATCAGCTAAAAATATTACGACACAAATATTTTGGCTTCCATCAGTTCACACACTTATACGATACTATCTATAGAATAGAGAGACTAAAATATATAATCATAAAATTTCATCAATAATAATAAACTACCTTTCTTTTCAGCTTGCGGAGCTTGGAAGCAGTGTGCTTCAACTTCAGAACCTCAGCCTCAACCAGAGCTTTACTAGCATCATCCTCGATGGCTTGTGTCTCCGCCGACGCTTGCGAACTCTGATGAAAAGAAGCACCAATAGAGTAACACATGAAGTCCGTGATCTTGTCAAAGTATAGCAATTTAAATTCAAGCACAGGGATCTCACAACGTCGTTGTGATCGACTCAGAACGGTCCCAAATGAAGTAATTTCCAACTAGTTCGTTCAAAAAATGTGAAAAAAATTGTAACTGATCAAGAGCACATGATTTGAAAGAAGTAAACACGGAAAACGCATCATTTTGACCGATTCGACTCAAAAAACGCATGACTTTACCGATAACAGGAACTAGATGAGCCTCAACTGTTTGCTTACACAGATACGTACATATACTGAGATGCTGTTTTGAATGAGTTAACCAATTGAAAGACCCTCATCCACGTTTGCTAACTAAGGGGAACTAGCGCTTTCAGTGGTAGCCTAAGCTCAGGATCAGTAACGGTGGTTTCGAAAGATTGTCGTAGGTCAAGTTTAGCAGCTAGGTGAGCCTTGCCTTTCTTTTCTGTTCTTCGTAGAGACAATAGGATTTGGGTAGCAACCCAAGAATGGGCCAAACAGCTCGTTTCTATTGCCTTATTCTATTCTAGGGCAGTGGAATGTGCAATCAACCTCTCGTACGCGTGTCTTCGATAAGTTACCTACTTCATTTTAAAATTTTCGCACCGTTAGATGTTTTATGATACGATTAAAAAAACTGGACAGAATAGTGATAAAAGCTGTAATTGATAACAATGGAATGAATAAGTAAAAAAACTAAAACTAATATATATATATATATATGTGTATATATATTTATATATATATATGTGTTTGTACATAAATACACATGTAGATTTACATCAACTACTTTTGTACACATGGAGACGTGAAATGATGCTAATCATGCATTCTCGCGATTGACAGATGTTCACTCACCACATGCTATAAAATATTTATTGTCATGCCTTTTCTAACATTTCTGCAACCATCGTACGAAGTATTCCTAGTTACCTTCAATATCCTGCTTTCAATAGTAAATTTTCACCTGTTTACATTACATTGTTTACAAAACGAACGACTTCACCTCATCAATAGAGTCGAGATCACCATTTTTTGTTCTGTGCAGTTTTTTAACCCTCTACCGCCGTATGGCACTCACGGGGAACATCAGAAAAAATGCTAATTGTTAAAATTATATTATATGTGAGCAATATGAGGTTGCTACTAGGTTTAAACGCGGCGGCATCATACAGCGTCGTTATTTTGGCTGCCTGGCTCTCAGCGTGCTTCATTGTATCAGTGTACAGACGGTCTTTGTGAGCTTAAACGTAGAAACTAGAAAAATAAATTCGTCGCTAAAGGGTTAAATACTGTTCATAACTTCCAGTCTAAGACTTTACTGAGTAACTCCGGTTTCTCAACGTCGTAGAGAATGGTAGTTCTAACGCTGAATTGGTCAGTCACATGCTTTACAATCTTCATTTTTTCTGGTTCGCTATCTGTAATACGGATAAACAAATGCTTTCTTTTTCATTGCCTATATGGGTGTATACAGACCTTGGCATTCTTTTCATCTTCAGAGAGCAAGGAAAACCTATTAGGTCATACACGAACGATGACATTGCTGTCATGACTGCCAACATACAAAAAACGGCGGCAAAGTTGGAAAGTCCAACTCTGAACAAGTTAGGTAAATCTTTGTAGATGCTGCTTGAATAAAGCGGCTGCACCTGACCTAGGAAACTTCACAGGTCTGAAGGAATTGTGCATTCGTGGCAAGTAATGCCGGTACCTGCAGAATTTCTGGATTTTAGAATTCATGTAAAAAATGCACAACTGTAATAGTGTTACGCATTCCGAAGAGACAAAATGGTGACGTAAAGAGAATAAAGAAACCAATGCTAACACTTGTACAAGAAGTCGGTTGCGCAGTGCGCCGGTCACTCCCACGAAAGGGGGAAAATTATAAGGCCTTCCGAACCACAAGACTAATGCAACACGCATTACTGACTACACAGAGTAGTTAGGGGTACTACTGAGAGATGCCACCTGTCCAAGGTATGCCGAACAGGACAAACGCTATCACCAAACTTCATCGAGAGGAGCTCAGGAATCCTATTTATTTACTGAATCCAGAAGATACGCTGAAGGACAACTCCTCTCTGTTAGCAAGCATTGCCTAACAAAAGATTAACATTTCTCCCCTGTAACTTATGGAACTTTCTAAGCTATTGCATACGATTAGTTAACTAAAACCTAACGAAAGACACTTAAATTAAGAGTATTATCAGATATGATTCAATAGACTCACCTCTCTTTCATGAGACAATCTCAACTTTTTAGTGTTCTGTTCATCTTCAGGTGGATGGGATCTTTTTAAATTTGTTTTCTCGGAGTCACTAACTTGATGTACCTCAGGAGACTCTGTATTTCTTACATCTAACAAGTTTGTGGTGGCCGTGATGTTGTTGTCCGGATGTGTTGAAGTAGATGCAGCTGAATGGGAACTAGAGACGTAAGTTGTTCTGACAGGAGCTAATTCTGTGATATCTGTTGATTGTGGGAGGTCTTCATCAGCTAGCAGAACAGGAGTCACTACCGTGCCGGTGAGAGGAGTTAACAGTGGTCGCGACATCGAGTCTTCCGAGACAGTACTGTTTCCGAAATTTGAAACGTCTCCCAATTGGTCGGAAGAGGCATTCAAGCTTGAACTTTCACACTTACCATTGGTAAGTGGGGATGTTGCTGGTTTCTCCAAAGGGTCGAGATCATTGGAAATATCCATTTTTTCAGCGGCGTGTGATTGAGAAGACGGAACTGGGATTGGAAGATTAGATAGCGCAGCAGGACTTGCCGGCTTAGCGGGCCTAGAGTCAGGAGGAGTGGACCCTATAAGAGGTACACAAGACGATCGTTCTTCACCCCTCGAGCCTGCGGTGACTTCTACTGCTAAGCTTTGAGATTTCTCCGCCACACAAAGGGATTTTGATGAGCCGTTGGCAACGATGGTATCTCCACTAAAGTCATCGTTTGATTTAGAAAGCTCATCTAAATAGTTATCTATGGGACTAGTGCTCTTCCTAACAGACTTTCCTACAACAGGAGATAAAGAGGACTCTGAATTCATAAATTCACTGACAATACTTGCAGGAATGTGTATCATTGGCGACCGAGTTTCGGGTATGGGCATAGGAGCCGCAACCACTTCCCCCTTCATTTTGCACGATGCTAAATCTTCAGACGAAACGTTCAAATTTTCACAATCTTCAGCAGAATCAGAACAAAACTCAAGGGACGGCGCATGCACTCCTTCAAGCAACGTTTCAGGGAAACTGCTATTTGAGTTACTTAGTTCAAAGACGTTGCTTATCATAGAATGGTCACCAGGTGGTGGAACTTCAGTTTGCGCAACTATCTCTTCAACTTGAGGCGAACTACCAAGATTCTGATCATCAGAAACTAAGTTTTCTACCACTCCTGAAGGTTCTAAAGAATCAGCCTTCGACTCCGTAGTCTTATCCGACTTTGGTAACTTCGGAGGGTCCTTCTGCACTGCACTTGTAAATGTTTTAGAAGAAGAGCAACTTCCTTTTTCTTCAGAAAATGATCTATCAAGTTTCAAATTTTTTGCATCGATTAGATTATCCTTGTCGTCGCAGTCTCTTTTCAAACGAGTGACATCAGAGGAAGAATCTGAGTTTGTATCATAAATTGAAATGGCTGAAAGTGAAGAGTCAGCCGAAATGGAAGAAAAATCAGATTCGTTTAAATTCTTCGTGTTATCTTTTTTTGCAGCTAAATGTGATTCAGATGACCCAGATTCCGTAACAGCTGAGGCAGTAGTACTGGAAATAACGCTGTCTGCAAATTTAAAAGTCAATGAATCATCAGAACTGTGATCGTCATTAACAACGGGTAACTTGTTTAAAATATCACTTTGAACAGACGAATTTTCATCACTATTAAGTATTGGTCTTTCCTGAGATGCAGCAACAGCATCTGTTCGGGTTTCCGCCGTGGTCAAGCTCTCAGTCGGATCTGATGAAGTAGTCGGGGCTGGATCGCCACGAGTGCTCAAATGGTGGTGTGGTGCAACGCAAGATGAAGGTGAAGATGTACAATTTTTGTCACTATTGACCACCTGCTTGTCAGGTTCTTTCTGAAAAGGAAAATTAAACTCATGAGTATGAAACCGTAGAGCACGTATGTAGTCATTATGCGGTTTAAATGTGATAAATAGCATAAATCTGCCATAAATCTTCAATACATTTGTCTTTAAAATAATTTCAAATTAGTCAAGTCTAATCAAACTTAAAATGCAATAATGGATTGAAAAATCCTGAACGTCATCACTTTTAACACGTTGACTCCGAAGTGGTACGTATGTGGACCACTTAGGTTAGGTTCTGTAATTTTTTCAGATCCTTCTAGTGACTATGCGTACAAAGTGAAGATTTACACCAGTCAGGCAATCGGAGGCAACGTGTAAAACCCTGGAATTTTCCCACGAACTATCTAGTCCAGTTATAATTTTCCTTTTCTTGAATTTCAGACTTGGTAAGGTAACTTTCCCTAACCATTAATGATTATCCTCATCAAAATCCATAAGCTAGTTTTAGAAAATGAACATTAAGCAATGATGCAAATCAGGTATAATACTGTACAGCATTCACTATTTTTTTGTCAGCATTTTTAGATAATTTTTCGTGCCCCTAGTCCAGGGACACAAAGAGCAAGTCACCTCCAGAAATTATAAGCCTTATTTGATAATATATGAACACATTTAGCCTAATTTTACTTTAGCTGTGGCAGCTTCAGTGTTCTACTGAAGCTACATCAGCTTGAATGTTCATACACATACTGCACAAATTACATATTATATTATAGCATAGGTAAGATTGTATCAGAACTTGTCTTAAAATAAGCAACAAGGTTTGCAACAAATGTACATAATTTCAAAGATATATATTGAATTTCTACATAAAGTATTTTTAATTTTGAAAAAATTGAAAAATAGGAATAATAGGAATTGCTGCGCGGTTTGAAAGCACCGCAGTTTTGAAGACACATCAAGGAAAACCGAGTGCAGATGAAACATTCATTATTACAGAAAAAAAGAAAACACCGTAACTCTGTTATTTACGTACACCAATGCATATTGCTAGAGCTTTTAGGAATTTCTTCTCGTAAAAAAACTGAATAGACGTTTAGGATAATCGAAAATCATAATACTTTCAGTTTATATGTGAACTTGTTGAATACATAAAGCATAGATGTTACAATATAAGGTTATATTTTTTTACAAACATGATATGAAAGAACTGAAATTATACGTCTCTCGGATACAGTTACATAGTTAATATGTACATATGAAAATGTAAATAAAGAAGAATATATAGATAAGCTATTTATTTTTCTCTATAATAGCTCATTAGTGCGTCAATAGATCGCTGGAATGATTTTATCCTCTTGGGATACCTTTTTACTTCTGATGCCTTTTCCTTAACACGTTGACTCCGAAGTGGTACGTATGTGTACCACTTAGGTTAGGTTCTGTAATTTTTTCAGATCCTTCTAGTGACTATGCGTACAAAGTGAAGTTTTACACCAGTCAGGCAATCGGAGTCAACGTGTTAAACTCAGCTAACGCTCTACAATTATCATTTTCGCCAGTACTCTTGCTTTACATTTCTAAATATTCTTCAGGAGCGTTAGCTTCTGTCAGACCCTAATAAATCTGAAGTAATTCATTTGACAGCTCATATTCATTACATTTGATTTCTTTTTCCACATCTTCTACTGTCATATCATCAAAGTTAGCTCTCTTTGCAAGTTCTTTAACCTCTTCTGAAGGTAAATCAACGGGCACATTTACGGCACAGCTCTTGCTTGGAACGCATTCAGACCATAGCTTGCTCCATACAGCATTCATTGTCGAGGATGATACAGCATTCCACGCTTCGTGTATTATATATACGGCAAATTTAATGTTAAAATTTTTCCAGTAGTTCCGGATGGTGTCCTTAGAGGTTGTGTCAATTCCTTCTACAAGTTTTTTCATCAATCCCTTCAGGTAATACGACTTGAATGCTTTAATTGCTCCTTGATCCATAGGTTGAATCAGTGCAGTAGTATTTGGAGGTAAAAATTCAACTCTTATATGAGGAAACATGTCATTCAGGTTCAATGGATGGCCTGGAGCGTTATCCAAAAGCAATAGCGCTTTATTATCAACATTTTCTCTTCTACTATTTTCTTCAACTGAAGGTACGAGATGGTCTTTGAACCATGTAACGAAGTCTCCTCTTGTCACCCATGCCTTTTGATTATGTTTCCATGTAAAAGCAAAGAAGCCTTATCAACATTTTTCAGCGCTCTGGGCGTAGCAGATTTACATAGAAGTAAAGGCTTCAGTTTTACACTACCAGAAGCATTGCCTCTAAGTAATAAAGTCAGTCGTTCCTTACTTACTTTAAAGCCACGTGCAGATTTTTCATCTTCAGTAATGAAGATTTTTGAAGGAAATTTCTTCCAGTACAACGCCGTTTCGGCGACATTGTACACTTGACTTGGTGAATATCCACCTTCTTCTATGATACTTTTTAATTTCGTCGTGTATGATTCTACAGACCTGGCATCAGCACTTCCTGCTTCTCCATGAATATTTACGGATTTTAATTTGAACCTACATTTAAAACCCTCAAACCAACCGCGACTTGCTCTAAAACCAGGAACTGACGTAAAATTAAAGTCATTTTTCAAATGTTCAATGAGAAAGCCTTTGGCTTTGAGCCCATTGGTATAGCAGAGATTCAGTAACAGCAATCATCTCTTCTTTACAACTTTTTCTACTTAGCGATACTGCATTAGGTACGTGTCTGGCATACCCCTCAATTTTATCTTTATTTTGAATAGTGAGTCTAACGGTGGATTCAGGAACTCCAGTTTCACGAGAAATCTCCATTACTTTCATTCCACCTTTAAACTTTTCAATAATTTTTAATTTGTTCTAAATACTTAATCGTTTTTTCTTCGTAACACCAGCTCCTTTCCTCATTGCAGATCTTTCTTTAGTTTTACGCTCCATACGTAGGGATTTACTCTGTAGAACTGAATACGTACGTACGACATTTCTGAGCTACATACTTTTGCTTTGTTTACTTTTGAAAAGGTATCGACGGTAAAACAGCTGCACATCGACTAGCACATTTGTGGAAGCTCAGTTTCTAAATCAAAATTGCAGTTTTGAAGTTTCGTATTTTTGAAGTCTGCAGTTTGGTAGGTATTACTGTATTTTATCCCTTATTAACAAACAGTTCCAAGTCAATACATACAATTTGTGTATATTCTTCTTATTCTCAATGGAAAATTATCAACTTTTAATTCAAATGAATTTTACCAGCAAATGCATATAGGGTATTCATTTGCAGATGTAAAAATTAGAAATACATACTAGCATGTCAGATGTTTGTTTAATACTTTACAAGTATGTCTTATACAGCACCTTGCAATGAAATACTTAGCCACTTGAATTCACTACAAAAAAAGGAACATAGTCCACCACACATTTAGTCAACTTCACATAGAACAGAATATGGCAACAGGAATGAGACGTTTGGCCAATTCTTGGGCTGCTACCCAAGTCCCATGCCGTGCTACAATGCAAGCTCATTCATTCATTATTTTTGTGCCTTCAAAACAGCTCTATTCATGTTCATGAACCACACTCCTCTCTGATACACAAGAAACACTTCACATCTGAAGTACTCTTCAATACTGTAACTAACTAATAAAGCTCACAGGCAAAATAAATACAATTCTAATGGCTTAATTAAGATAAAAAATTTAAATTTATATAAAAATAAAGCATCCAGATTCAGGACTTAATTTTGTTCAATGTAAGAGTGTTGGTCAACATTAGGTTACCAGTGTGGGGCCTTTAAATCAAAATTTTCACAAATCAATTATTGAAATAAAATTATTTTTAAGAGGTAATCAAAAATGCTTGTCCAACCTGATTATATACAAAATATTAGAGGACCGAGGAAAAATATTCACCATGGACCCACATGCTAAACCTAACCACAAAATACTGAATAGAAAATCCTACACAAGAGCAACAATTGGTTTAAAGGAATACAATTCATTGTATTATTTGGCTTGAAAACTTAAACAAAAATTTTAAACTTCTTCAGCAGGTTTTTGTAAGAGCTCAAAGAGTCTAAGCCAAAAAAACTTTTTTAAACATTTTAATTCTATCAATTTTAAAATTTTATGCATTATTTGATAAATGGAATTTCTCTTGAATTCCTAATTGTTATTATGACAACACACCATCCCTTTTATAAATATTATAATAAAAGACCTATATAATATTACATGTAGACACATACATCAGATCTTGAACATATTATTCGAGATACATAATAATCATCTTTTATAAGTACCATGAATATTAATCATAAATAATTACATAGCATTTATGAACTTTAATCGAGGATGATCATTACCTTGCACCAGCAAATACTAGCTGATAAATTTTATAATTTAAATCATACTAAATATTTAGACCAGAAGTCACATTTCTACTTACGTTATATTTAGATAAATAAACGTTCTTGATTTTCTATACAAAACACCCTCTTAATAGTAGGGCCTATACACTAATCATGGTTAACAGAGAATTAAAGGTCATTTGATGAACTCACCTCTGTAGGTTCAAATAATTTTGTTCCTATCTTATCAACATTCAAATCTACGTTAGAACTCATTAACCTAGCAAAATGTTCAATATTCAGCTACAGCACTTTCACCGCTGTCATAGATCAACTCCATTTCCTTAGTGACTACTCAATTTGTTCAATGTTAAATAAATGTATATTTAAACAACTTTTACCTTTTAAAAATAACCTACACGCGTTTCAATTAATGTCGAGTCCGTATGCGACGGAACACTGGAATGAGTAAAAAAAGTGAAAATGAGCTGGGTTCAGTGACCATGAGAGCGTCGTAAGACACCTCACGCTTCCCGTCACTGGCGTTGGAGCAAGACTGAACTGGGAGCAAACATATTCAACGGATAAAACACTAGTTGGTAGCATTTGAACATGAAACTAAACATCCGAAGTATCGAATACATCTAAATAAGATTGTGAAAGACTGAATTTTTAGTCGTATCACGCTCCTATTATCGATCTAGTCTATAATGTCCATAAATAAAATTTTGAGCACACTTTTCATGTTCACAGATACATTAATCATTTTCACTAGTTTAATCGTTGGTAAAAATACGTTAACGAATGATGAAAATCATAATCCCACACGAAATATTTTTAATGTATCATTTTGTTCACTTTCTGTTATGGATTTTTCTGGTGCATTTTGGTAGAACCACGGCAGATGCATCATTTTCACACGTTTGGCAACATCGCACGGTGCTTCAAGATGGCGGCTTCGACAACGAGGTTATCGCTCAGACGTTCCCCACATGTTCACTGAGGAATTTGTGCGGTCATACACATCGTTCCTTCAATTATAAAAAGCTGGAGGCTGTAACTCGTTTGATATCACGAAACGCATTAATATCAAACTTTCTCTCGAAACTAGCCTTAGTTACAGTCATTTTCATAAATCCCAATGATGGAAGACTTTTTGTTGTAGAAGTTTTTGTTTTAGTCGAAAATTTGTTAACTGTTTCGTGAAATATAAAATGGAAATGCTCATGAGCAAATTCCCGCGGGTGATCTCCCATTTTGCTTGACCATGAGATATCAGCGTAGTCTACGCTCCAAAAGATCACCTAAGGCCTAAGTTTATAACGCCTCAGTTGGCGGGCAACAGGCAGCTCATCACATCATAGTCTTCTGCACACCCAGACCCAGTCAGCACAGCGTCTGCTGCCGAGCCAACTGCGATATTCCTCCTACTTACGCCCAGCTCCTCTTAACTTGTCACGCGTCACTGATGTCATCAGTCATTTTATACGATTTAACCTTTCTTTAAATATAAAATAATAAGAAAATGTCTGAAAGAGCTAGAGAAAGTCGGTTTCAAAATTTCACCCAAAATAGGTGATGATTTGCGAGATGCATTGGCTCCAGGGGGCAACGCTCAACAGGTTAACAAAAGGTGATAGGGAAAACATTAGTAAACCACCATCGCCCAATTTTCCACAACATACATTGAATAAGCAATAGCTTTACCCTTCTTTCTGTATGCAGCGTGTCTACTGTTAAAAATATTTATAAAGTATTTTAATAATAAAGGGTAACAAAACTTTCCTACATTCAGTTGATCTGTGTAAGTTCTGTTTCTATTGAGTTAACTAAAAAATGCGTACGGTTTTAAAGGCAGTTTGAGACCGATCAAAACCGAAAAGATTTTTGGGCTACCCAACATATAGTTAGCTCACAATAGGTAAGACTTTTGTGAATAATAGTGCAAAATCAGTAAGATATTGGTCCCACCTGCAGTATTTAAGGCAAAGCTTGACAAATTACTGTCTTGAGAAACCTTACGTGTTTAACACGTTGTCTCCGATTGCCTGACTGGTGTAAATCTTCACTTTGTACGCATAGTCACTAGAAGGATCTGAAAAAATAACAGAACCTAACCTCAGTGGTACACATAGTACCTACCACTTCGGAGTCAACGTGTTAACAACTATTTTGGACTGATAACCTTTTTATCATCCTTTTTTTGCCACTGAAATTTGTAGTACAATATCGTTGGTGCCCAGATATTCATACTATGAAATCTAATTGTGTGAAGGATTCTTCAATGGTTCACCACTTTAAATATATTTTGTACTATGTGAATACTTCCATGCTTTTAGAAAAAAGTAATTCATTCATTTGCTCACTTCAAAAACATATGTGAACCAATTGAATTAGTACTCGAAGTAAAAAAAAGCATTACACTTTCTTCATTTACTTCAATAATTCGGAAATTGAGTTTAATGAGTCAGGAGACTCCCATTTACATTTGTAAGCTCTACTAATTTTGAGACGAGCGATGTTCAACTTCAGTGAACCTAACCTGAGATAGAGATCGATATGGATAACTTGATTTTTTTATAAATTATGGTTTCCTGAATGTGTGATATGTTTTTTAACACGTTGACTCCGATTGCCTGATTGGTGTAAGTATAAGTACATAAGTATTTTGAAAACATAGTTACTAACACGTTGCCTCCGATTGCCTGATTGGTGTAAAACTTCACTTTGTACGCATAGTCACTAGAAGGATCTGAAAAAACTACAGAACCTAACCTAAGTGGTACGTATGTGTACCACTGATGTTAGGTTCTGTAATTTTTTCAGATCCTTCTGGTGACTATGCGTACAAAGTGAAGTTTTACACCAATTAGGCAATGGGAGGCAACGTGTTAGTAACTATGTTCTCAAAATACTTATATAATGTAATATGGCAAGTCCAGTACAAAGCATCGAGATACAGCTGTCAAGTAAATATGTGTGCATTCTATAAAATTACGCAAATACGTGTCATATAATTGACGTACATATTTTTCTTTCTATGTTTCCAGATTCTGTCTTAGAAATTAGCGCGTATGTTCAAATCGTTAGCTGAAATTTGATTTATCGATAAAATAACAAAAAAGGAGACCTGCATTCATAGGGAAATACCTACGAGTACATTCGTACTATAATCATATAGACAGTTCCCGTTGGAATTCCACGATTTAAATTTGACTAATTTGAAATTATTATAAAGATGAATGCATTAAAGATTTGCAACAAATTATTGTGTTTTAAATGGATACTTTTTATTAATTTCATTCAGAACTTCCTTTCTGCATCATATCTACCGATAACATGGCCCAGATAGTATATGTTGAAATTCTTTGGTTTAAAAGTGATAAAATTAAGGTTCTATGAAATAAAATACATTTTGAGCTTTACCCGTGAAAATTTTCCATCAATATATACAGAACCTCTATTCTGTATCTTATCTACCGATAACATGGCCGTGTAAAAAATAAAAGCTAATAACAGAAAAATATGAGTATTTTATATTGATCCGGCGCCTTTGGTATCCACTATAGAATGCTTATAATGTATGCATACCCGTTCTGATTTCGGAAGTAATGGAACAGACACAGAGAGAGAGAGAGAGGGAGAGGGAGAGAGAGATGGAGATACAGTCTATTATATATGTAAACTAGTAGACCCAGTCGTGAAAATTCACGCGTTTTTTTACCGAGTTATTTCGTTTTATTTGCCATTGGACACGGGCTTTGTGAAGGAGTTTCCACACTAAAGACTGTGTCTTTGGTATCCACAATACAATGCTTACAATACATGCATACCCTACCGAATTTCCTCCTATCTAAATCTTTAACATGTTGACTCCGAAGTGGTACGTATGTGTACCACGTAGGTTAGGTTCTGTAATTTTTTCAGATCCTTCTAGTGACTATGCGTACAAAGTGAAGTTTTACACCAATTACGCAATCGGAGGCAACGTGTTAGGAGCGTGACAGAGAGACAGACCGAGCAAGCAAGCAAGCAAGCAATAAACTGTATTATTAAACCAAGGGCTTGTACTCCGAATATTTGGCTTCTACTCCGTGCGAAATTTCAATAGCTACGAAGAAATTCAACTGAAAAAATATGCGAAATAGCTTATGTACGACAAGATCAAAAGCTCTAATACAGTATTTTGACTTTCTAAAAACTATATTTGCCATCGTGATTTAAGGATGGAATTTCATGGTATCTCAATTTGTTATTCGTAGAGTAATTTCATTCTACAGTATCTAAATCCTTAAGAACGTGACAGAGAGACGGCCCAAGCAAGCAAGCAAGCAAGCAAGCAACAAGTTGGGTATTATTATATAGTAGAATACTTATTCAAATGACAGGGAAGTCAGAGGATAAATAGGAAATTATTTTCAACGGTCTCATGTAGCAACATCATTTCAAAAGAGTTAAACACTACACAGTTGTGCTTATTTTCTTCGAAACAGAGTATGAACACAAATTTTATGTGTATATGTATTGGGTCCAGTTTACCCTTCCAGTAGCATTCATTGCCACAATTCATTACCCATCATACCTGAAAAAGCATAGATAAATTTAATTAGTGTATACGTAATATAAACTCAGAATATACGAAACATTCTGCTTGTCGATTGATGTCTTGTGTGGGGTGTTTATTACTAAACTCTTACGACAACTCAGTCACTATCGTGCTACACATTTATCTATTATCTGCAACTTCTGGTATGAAAGTCACATGCTGAATGCCTAATCCAAAAACTAAAATTATTCCATTCGAAATACTTCGCTTATGCACTAAATTTAATACCTTTTGGACCAGCCCAACTAAAAAAAAATCACTCTGAAGGTAGATGCGAGAATTGGTAGAATTATGCAACCAGGTAATGACCACAAGCATGCATATAAACCTCAGTAAATCTGTACACAACTTCGCGATCAATTTAAAAAAAACACTAATATCTGAAAGTAATACGTGATAGAAAATGATTTGGGTATTACACACATATCATAACAATCCACCTGCCAGTCTTTTAAGACTGAAAGTATTGTAATTCTAAATTTATCAACCTAGTATGCGTGATGCAAGGTACACTTGAAAAATGTTATAAAGAAAAACATCCAATAGTTTCTTTTACTTCTAAGATTCGGTGTTTGCGCTTGAAATGAGTAGAATCATTGCTTACTAATGACACTAATTTGAAACTCGGGTCTTCTTTAAGGTTTGAAATGAGAGTCCATTGCTGAAATGAAATAAATTTGGTTAAAAGCATGGATCTAATAAGCTTTTCAATTTCAATAGGTTGAAATCACTTTAAAGAATCCTTCACAGTGACTTTCTCGTAAGAGGTAAACACGCTTATTATAATAAAACAAGTGCATCAATTTATGATAGAACTATTGAAGCCAATACACAGACAAACATCCATACTTTCTTCCACTGTCTCATTTTGAGTCCTTTCAGCTATGACACTAAAGCAGGCCCAAGCATTGAGAGATCGTCGCCTGCAATTAATCCACAAATACCGACTGGTAAGTCAACCTGTCACATAAAAAAATGCTAATTTCAATACTGTGAAGGGTATTGTTAGAAATGGAATGTAATAGCAACAAAGTGAGTATTGAACGTGTTTTGAACAAGTCACTGCATCCTATTCTGCTTCTTTCGATATTGTATTGAAATTATGTAACGTTTTTGATGTATTAAGCTGCCTTACCAGTCGACTAAGTTATTAAAAATCGCATGGATAATGAGAAGAAACTGCCACGAGGTTGTCCGTTCCGAATGAGACATATCTTTCATGGAATTTGTATCATTAGCAATGGTGGGGACCCAACATGAACGGATTGAGACTCTAAACAGTTTTAATGCCTGCCAAGGACTACTATTAACGTTTATAGTAGTCAGCAATATATGTTGAAAACAGCGATATTTGTTCTGGTACGGTTTATAGTCTTCTGATGTTATGAACATCTTTTCCCACACCTTTCTTCAATGAAGCTAACTACAACAGCCTTCTGATACGAGAGCCGTTGATCATGAGAAGAGCAGAAATCGTTTCTCAGGAACTTTGATCACTCTGTCTTCATATCTAAAGTTGTGCACGTCTGGAGAAATGTAAACGCGTTTTCTGGGCCTCTCGTGATAATAAACATGAGAGACAGCTCGTAACGTGATCTTGGTGCCGGATTAGAACTCGTAGAATATTTAATTTATGTAATTCCTGCCAGTCTGTCGGATAATTATATGATCAAGAAGTCGTATGTAGCTTGATCGGTATTGTAAATAGGGCATTATAACTTAGCAAGGATCTCCTGCAACGATGTAACACAGAAAACGTTTGAAAAAGTGAATCAGTTTTGAGTTTGATGAAATGACCTTGGTTCTCTCCAATAGCACGCATGTGGCATATTTCGAAAAAACCCGTCTCACACACGTATCATCGTATCAAAATAGAAGTTCTTTCCAGTTGCTAGGCAATGAGTTGAACTTTTTATTCCCCAGTTGTATTTTTGATTTTGGTTAAAATTCTGAGAGAGCAGCGGTGATCTCTTTGGACTTGCATTGTCCCACGTATACATCTGCCCGTCTGTAGTTCACTTATCGTTTCTAGCATCTCGTGTCTAATCAAATAGCACTATTCCGATTAATTCAACATTTTATATCAAGCTCTTTTACTTTCTGCTCTTGTGGCGTAAAATTTTCACACCCATACAATATAACAAGAATGAATATATCTGCATGCAATTTTGCTTTCGCACTGATGCACTCAAGAACTTATTTTAAAGCTTCCCATCTCGTATAATCATTACATCCATACCTACTTCCTCCTCTAGCCCTCTATCTACAGTTGTATCCTGTTTCAAGTTTTAAAATAATTACTCTTCTTTTATTATTTTTGAATCCCATTATACCACCTAGTCAAAACTTCTACAGTGGAACCTCGAGATACGAGTTTAATTCGTTCCGACACTAAGCTCGTATAGCGAATTTCTCGTATCTAAAACAAACTTCCCTTTTTAATGCAAAAATGCAAAAAAAATCACAAGCGCACAAACGAGTAGATCCTCACGCTACGAGAGAACAAGGGAGAATTCGGGTCGAGGCGGATCGGGAAATGCGCGCCACGTATACTCACAGCCTGGCTCGAGGTTCGTTACGCAAGCCAATGATCGCATTTAGAGCAGAAATTTTTACTCATACCTTCTTCGTATTTTAAATTTTACGTATATAGAGCTGTTCATATCTAGAGCTTCCACTGTATTCTAGATCATCTCTCTACATCATTTGTACACTTATACAAAACATCTACAACAGTAAATTTAAAATTTGATCACTAATTTCCCCAATTTTATGTCAGATGCAGCGGTTCGCCCATACCATTGAAAAATGCTCAATTCAGCTCTCATAAACTAGCATTCATTTCGTTGGGGGTAAGATTTTCTCCAAAACTAGAGCATATAGAGTATACATCTTCCTAACAGTACTATTTTGATTTACTTTAAATAGGCATATACATTTTTCAATTTTCTTAATCCTACCAGCACCAAAATACACTTGCTTTACTCAACCATGTTTTTACATATATGTATATTATTCACATACTTTTTTAACTGCATGCATTCAGTAAGCACGGTAGCATTCCATGCTAACCTACTACATCCCTCGATGTTCAGGTATCTGCTATAATAAAAGTTCTCAAACTTCAAGCGAACTCAGAAGTCAGATTTTCTTTATTCTCACAAGTATCCGTAAGCTTTTCTATCAACACTTAATTTTCACACCCTTTTCCCGTTTGAAACAAAATTGTCGCTCCCCAATATACCTCGTAATTTTTTAAATTCTATTTAGTACTTGAACATATTTCTTACCAGCTATACACAGCTTAGTAAGACTAGTTACTACATTCATTTAACCGAAAGTAAATTAAATTTTTAATAGAAAAATCACAGGAAACACAAAAGCATAGTTGAGTTAAGCTTACAGAACACCAAAAACACAAAGTAATCTTAGTGCAGCTGATTGCGCTGTTTGTTCCCCATAGATGCCTACTTAGAAGTTACCACTATTGTTGAGATTATTGAGATAGTTCAATTCGATATAATGTCATCCTGAGAGAACCAGTATAATAGCTTGTCCCTCAGCTGTTAAATCCACGTCAAAATCCAAAGTTTAATGTATTGTACAGTGTATGTATATAAAGTCGAAATAGTAGAAGAAGAGAGAGGATCTTACCCTGGGATTTCTTAACTGGGGGGGTTGTTTATCACTATGAGGTACGTGAATATATCTCAAAGAGGTCGTGAGACGTATCTGAACCTCTACACTGGAATTATTGCGGTGGCGGAAACCACAGTGCTATTATGAGTGCTACATTATAATGCGGGTTTAGGTGCCTCAAAAATTTAGGGGTTCGTGGAAACCTCTAACATCCATAGGGGGTTCGTGGGGGATGAAGTTAGTGGACCCTTGCTCTAACCCGAGTGCAAGCGAGAGAACAGTGCAGGGTGCAGCATCATAACTTCCATTTTTCAAAGAAAGCTCCTTTCAAAAAAAGGAAGTTATGGTGCCGCACCCTGAACGCGAGGAGTTAGGCGACTGAGCGCACTTCTACACGGATGCATAGGCTCCACTCCCAGCCTGACCTTCGCCCTTTTGAAAGTTCTGAATATCGTCGAATATCAACAAAATCCTCATCTGTTGCCTATCCTTCACTGGTTCAGTCACCACATTACTATACAAATAAATATCAACTTAAGTCAAGCAGTAAACACAACCAGAGGAGAGTATTGATTTCTGCGTAGAACTTGAAAGAGACGTGTGGCAATAACGGGGTTGCCAAGTACCGGGCAAGATCAGCCCGTCAACTTCATCCATTCGCCCTAACGATACTATCTCAGTCGTTAAAAAATTACAGATTTCAGTCTAAGTAGGTACAAGGTATCGAGTAGGAACGGAATTGACTCGTCCTAAACAAACTACAGCAGCGACTTTCTGTGGAGAACAATTTTTTTCTTAACACGTTGGCTCCGAGGTGGTACGTATGTGTACCACTGAGGTTAGGTTCTGTAATTTTTTCAGATCCTTCTAGTGACTATGCGTACAAAGTGAAGATTTACACCAGTCAGGCAATCGGAGGCAACGTGTTAAATATCACGTACGGTGTTCGGAAAATAGTCAAACTTACGGAGACAACGAATTGTGTGAGGGGGATCGGGACGTGTGTTAACTACAGGACTGTAAAATTGTAATCCATACAAATATTCATAACTACCGAGTACCGTTTAAGTAACAGAACACTTTTATGGTCGTATCTCTCTTACACTAATTTCACTAGACTTGATGGACTTGAGTATTCGAGTAAGTGGAATTCTAAAATTTTGTGTGAGGTAAAAGTTTGATTAACTGCCAATGTGTTTTAAATTAAATTAGTTTAAGGATATACGTATACTAAGGAAACCAGAAGCTTAACTTTATGTCTTCCAGCTGAAAATTTTATTCCTACTTGAATATATGCTGGAGAAAGGTCTGTTGAAGATGTTTCATACGTGATCTACTGGAGAGAAAATGAAAAGGAAGACATAGTCTATAAACTTATGAAGTTCACTAACGTATTTTTTGAAAACTGTCTTCACATAGAGAATTTTTCGCCCTTTAGGTCACATGAGAACAATGTTCCACACTGAATATGAACGAACTTTCTAAGAAAATTATGTGGAGTCTAGTTTTTCGCTAGTTGCTGCAAAAGCCTTAGATGCAACCGCACCTGGTGCAACAGCCGGAGCTATTAACACGTTGCCTCCGATTGCCTGATTGGTGTAAAACTTCACTTTGTACGCATAGTCACTAGAAGGATCTGAAAAAATTACAGAACCTAACCTCAGTGGTACACATACGTACCACTTCGGAGTCAACGTGTTAAACAGCAAGCATGGGTGAGCTGGTTGGCTACAAAATCAGTTTAGTTAGGGCCCAATATTGATTTCACTAATAAAAATTAATTTTTGTCCAAGACTACAAGACTAATATCATAAATAGATGTAACCATGCCTATACTTCCATGCATAATGCTAAAACTCTCACTCATGAATTCGTAGTCAAGGTGTTAATTCCTTTGAATATGCTTTTTTCAGTCACGTAAGGATTTCAACATTGAGTTAGCATGTCACTTTCATTCTTAACACGCTTCCTGCGATTGCCTAGCCGGTGCAAATCTTTACTTTGTACACACAGTCGCTAGAAAGCTTTGAAAAAATTACAGAACATAACCTGAGTGACCCACCGGTGGGTCACTTCGCAGGAAATGTGTTAATATAATTTTCAAACAGGTGTCACTTTCATTACACTTTTAATCTTCAAACTTGGTCAACCAAACTGAAAACTTGGCGATTGACACTACATCATTGTTCGTTTTATGCATGGACCTGATGGACAGAACCGATGAGGAGGGTAGTTTTCTAACAGTTCAATCTTAGAAAAACTACGTAACATATCGTTTATATTCAGCTGCTAATATTTAATTATAGTGATTTAGCAACGACTTTGTTAATACGTCGCTCTCGATCATCAATATGGTGTAGTCCAGCTTACGGCAACATTTCATAAAATTTTCCAGCTTTCCAACTATGTTCAGAACAAGTGGTGTAACCACGGTTTTTGATGGATTATGTCTTAGTTATTATTCACTAAACTGCATAATTACTTAGTACCAATTCTCATTAGTTTTACTCTTAGTCCATTAACGATGCCCATTTCCGTCACAAATCTTATTTACTTGATATACACGTGTTGAGTTTACCGGTTTGGGGTCTGTCATGAAATGTTTTTCACATTAGATTCATTTTTGTACGAAAAAACTGGCCTTGACCGAGGTGAGAGTATCCCCCCTCCATTCCTCTCTATGGGCAACGCCACAGGTTAGATGCTTCGATTATTTGAACTACATTCAGGCTGATCATTTTGATGTGACCAAGAAAAGTTAATCCGGATAAAAAAATCATTAGAAAGAAGGATGGAAAAGGAATCTAGACTGCATTTCACAAATGAGTGATGCACAGTAGACACTGTATAAGATGGTAACTTGGTAGCACGAGATTGCATCGACAATTTGTCTTGTTGTAGTCTTGATAGTGAAATTAGGTTTCGAAACAACCCTGAAATGCCCGCATGGCGTATGCATTGACAATGTTTCGGTATGCCTTCTTGGTATATTGTCTTTTTCATCATTTCTACCCTTGGATGTGTTTTTTCACATTATTCTTATAACTCCATTCAAACAAGTTTGATGATTTTGTTGGCTCTTAAATAATTATGATCACTTTCAACTTATTTCTTCCAGAATAAGTTAGTTAACATTAAATCCCTTAATTACAAACATGAAAGAAGAAGTAGAAGAGCTGATTTACTTTTCTTTTTGACCTTAAATTAAGTTGTAATACTTCCTAAACAGCCGCTAATTCTACAGAGCACAGAGAGAAGGGCCGACAACAGTGCGTCCAATATGAAGGTGATTTCTGAAATTTTGTAATAGTAACGACAGCCTGAAAAATGAAGGTAGAGGAAACCCATGGACTTTTGACAATGAAAATTGGACAGGGTTTGTTGAATGAGACTCAAGCTAAAGTGACAGAAATGCCTGCAGCACTTGTTTTATTTTAACTGTCTTAACATCGAAGATCAAACTGGGTAAGGTGAAGAAGTTCGATAAATAAGTAATGCATGTGTGTTTGAAAACCCTAACGATTCATTTCTAGGTATAATGCTGTCGTGAAACCAAAAGTGTATCCTTGATTACGATCAAAAGTGATCAGCTTAATGGCTTGATTGTGACGAGGTACTTAAATATGTCCGGAAGTCAAAGTTACATGAAGTTGAAGACTTTGGGGACGGTTTGCAGTTTCATTCGCTTTGTCCATCAATGCTTTTTCAAGGATAATTAGAAGGGAGCTTCACCGAAAACAACTCAAAATAATTCTTGTTCATTAGAGAAGATGAAACCCATAGAAAGGAGACAACGTCGACCAATTCTGTTTCATGACTACGCATAACCACATATTGTTACGATGAAGCTGCAAAAATTAACTAAATTGTGATACAAGACTTTGGCTTATTCTCAATCTTCCGATCTTTCAGCACTACCATTGTTTCGAGCATCTAGGTACTTTAAGGAATAATACTTTCTAGTCCAAAACAAAGGTGGTTACTAGATTCAAGGATTCCTTTGCATCAAAGCAAGTGTTTTTATCGATGAGGCATGAATAATTTTGTTGATAGGTGGCAGAGATGAAGAAACACAGATTATCAAGGATCATACTTCGACTAATTCTACCATACGTCGTGTTATTTTTTTTGAGACTATACAAGTATTTTGTTTGTAAAATCGGCCACTATTTTCAAACAATTCAGTGTATAGACGAATCAAATTTAACGACTCAAACTATTAACTGCAGACTACATGAATATTTCTAATTTTACAAAACGACATAGGTCAATTTAAGTCGAGAACCAAGAATGCAAAATAAACACAGGCAGTGTCTTATATCACTAAGCTTAAAAATTTTCGGCAATATACAAAGAAACAAGCGAGATCACCATCTTGAAGAGTTTCACATCGTAGGAATAAAAATTACGATGCATTTACTGCGACTTTTCCAAGAACTTATCGCAAATCTGGGATCAACACACATTAGAAACTGTAGAAAACATCTTTAAAATTGAGCATGCTGATGGAAAAAACAAATTGAAGGTCCGGCTGACTTTCAAAATTAGTTCTAAGTCCCTTAACCATGGTACAAAATATTAGAAAATTACAAAGCATGATTAAAGTAATTTGCATCGACTAAAATTATGCTAAATGACATATTACCACCAAACTGACTGTGCCAATTACGCATACACGAACTAAGCATCTACCTTAGAATTAGCATGATGGCAGTTGGCTGCAATCTACACCAATCTACGTGTGAATCAACTTCAGCAAAATAAAATTCTCAAATGATTAATTTTCCATTCATTCGCATGATGCATATTTAATGGATGTAAGCCTTTAAAACACGTCAACCAACCGTCCTAGTATAATCTATTTATGTTGAAAACTAACGACTACCAGAATACCCGTGATTTATGGAACGTCTACGACAAATTTTAAAATTCTCATTTCACACCGTTAACAAACGTGTTTGTTAGCCTGTTTCAGTACTTACAATATTGATTATCAAACTACTTGAGAGTGATATGTAATTTTAATTAACTTACCAGGGATCAACTCGATTTTCGGATAATTGAAGGAACACAAATAATACCACTCCGAACAAACCGGGAGACAATCATAGATTGAAGACTGAAAAGCGAAGACTAGCGACGCCGGCTCTGAATAATATACAAAGACACGCCCACTCTGTACTAACACTTTAAGCAAGGATACCAATCAGTGATTTCAATTTTTTTTAATTTAATTTTCATATTCAAACTGGATCTCGACTCACACAGGGATTCTCCGGTTGCAGCTTTAGGTAATACTTAACAATTAACTTATTTTAACCATTGTAGTAGGAATATTTATGCGAAACATTCAAAATTGAGCTCACGGGCTTCAAATTCAAACCTTATATATACTGTACCTGGTAACCTCGGACATCAACCATACAACCGCACGAGGCGTCGGCGGAGGTCATAGAGCTCACTAAGTGCTATGGTTAGGTTACTGTGCTCACTGTGATCTCCTTTTCAGAAAGCTGCACGTGATAATAGGGAGCAGCTCTAAGTCTTATCGAAATCAGACATCAAAAGCCCCAGAGACGGGAGTAATACTGAGCAGTGACAGCTTGCTCATAAGAGCTGTGGACCTACAGTCTCCCCAAACACTCGCAGCCACGTGTACGATTCCATCAACCTGACGGTAAAATAATAAGCACATAACCAATATGTTATGATAGAATATCTTTGTATCGTAGTTTCAATAGACCACCTGCTCACAAAATCGTACTCTGATATTAATATGAGTACATAGTATGTTTCTTTTTTGCATATTTTTAGAAATATTAGTTTAGAGAAACCCTGTATGATAAGAGTTTGGAGAAACCCTGTATGGCAACATTTCGTGGTGTCTCTAACATAGTAACCACCTATTGCAAATGCTACGACTGTCCTAATATTTATGGAAGCTACAACAATGAAAAAGTATGAAAAATACTTTATGCCATAAGTAAAGGACGCATTGTCACATTCAGTGAAAGTAGAAAACCCATGAGCTATATTTCTACAGCAACAAGTACTGGCATAAGGACGATAGAGAGTACGATTCCGCTGTGGAAACAAGATAGCGAAGACGATTCATCTCGTAGGAAATGCGGTCAACTTAAGAAAAATTGGCGTTGGTCAACGTAACAGCTAAACAGAAAGTTATTTGAAAATCCCAAACGGATTTTTCAAAGGACTATACGTTGTTAGCAAAAATAAATTGCATGTGCACAGTTTTATCTCAATCAGAGACCCACTAAATCGCTAAAATGTTCCTCAAGGAACGTCAAACCTGAACTATTGGACTGGAAATGTGTCATGTGATTCAATGAATCCAGGTTTGCTCTCTTTCAGGGGGATGCGAGCATTAGAGTGGCAAGAATCTCACGAAACAATGGATCCAACATTCATCACCTCGCTTGTTGAGACATCAAGCTGTTATATCTGGGATACACATGAATTAACAACGCTATGCAGCAACAAGATAACATCCCACGATTATTTATAAACTCTAGATGACCAAGTACACCACTCGATAGACTTCAATTTTCCTAATGGTGAACGTTTCAGGACGACGATTACATCCATAGGGTCAACATCGTCCAAAAACGGTTCTTTGAGCATAAGAAATAAATTCAACACATAGAGTAGCCATCACAGTCTCCAGATCTGAACTCTTATTAAAAAATTTTGAGATGAGTTTGAGAGAAATCTGAGAATTTCATCCCCTCTCCTATCATCATTGAACAATTTGGGCCTACGGCGGCTGCAATTGTTGCCAAAATTGAAGATGTAAAAACTAGTATAATCAATGCCAGTTTGGAGAAAAGCTGTAATTCGTTGAAAAGAAGGTCCGACAGTCCATTAATGAAAATACTAAGCCAGATACTAATATTTAAGCCAGTTTAACACCAATGTTTGACAAAAAAATGTTCTTTGACTTGTGTTCAAAGGTTCTTGCAATGAAACCCAAGATCTTGTTCGTATTTTTGACACCTTTTTACACTTGTTTACTATGAGATTTTCAGTGATAATGAGACCAAGATCTCTTTCTTGCCTCACTGTTTCTTTAGGTGTGTCATTCATTGTGTGTTTGAAATGCCAGCTATTAGCACCAATGCCGATTACTGAACATTCATTAAAGTTGAAGGTCATTTGCCAGGTTTCGGTCTGATTGAATAGTTACTCTATCCCTTTCGGTGAACGCTTTGCAACAGAATCTCGTGTCATTGGCGAATTTGTTAATTTTAACCAGCCCCCGTAGTCGAGTGGTCTGCGGCGTGTTCTGTATCGGGTCTCTGCTTGTGCAAAAAGACTGCGGGTTCGCAACCCGGCAATGAATACGAGCTGTTTCTCGTTTCACGCCGTGAGCTTGCACTTATCGGTAAGCACTCAACTCCCTGCTCATGGACACATCCCAGGATCGTCGCATGGAGCTCACCATCATCCCTACTCTAAGAATGTTAACCTTAAGAATTTGAAAAACCAATGTACTAAATGTCTATGTACTGTGTACTCGATTGGAAATAAAGATTGTTTTTTTAAATGATGATTTCGACAGTTATGTCGTTGATGTAGATGATGAAGAGGGTCTGACCTACAACCCTTTCCAAGGGAACTTCTAACGTTACCCAAGTCAAATCACTGGCTTGATGATGACGCTCGTTGAGAGCAACCAATGGCCTTCTACTTTGCCCATTAGCTTTTCTTGGGGAGCTATACCAAACGCTTTTTGAAAATCGAGATATACAAGGTCTATGGCTTTTGTACAGTCGTATATGCGGTTGACTTCCCCCGAAAAAGTTGAAAAGGTTTGTCAGACAGTTACGTTCCTCTCTGAATCAATGTTTTAACTTCTTGCGTATTTCTTAGCACAGTTGTTCTATACTTCGATGTTACCTTAGTTGTTTGCACTAAAACGCTTCTGTTAAAGGTTGACTATAATCGTCATATTTTTACTAAAACGATACCATGTATGTAAACTAATCGCAGCTGCCCATCTTTCAAACCGCACTAGCACTGCCCAAGATATGACTATTTTACACAATCATTATCCAACAGTATAATTGTACTTTGATGCTTCGAAACTATGCCTTCACACAAGATCTGTCTTTTGGTGTCTTATGTTACCTACCTTTTCTCTCGGGTGCTTTTAATTTGAATGTAAATTATTAAACTGAGGTAAGTATATTTCAAGTACCTTGAAAAAATATATTTATTTCCACTTTGATGAATTATGGTTACTTTTGTGATACATTGAATTTGTTGATATACATTTGAGCTAATATGACCACCTCGGCTATTTGTACCTTCACCAAACTAACAATGACATCTACAGCCTAGCAGCACGTGTAAATGACTGCTCACAAATTACGTTTCTTTTAGTATATATATCTTCAAATAAATATATTTCTTTATATCTCATTTAAATACTATGGGTATACTGTAGTGTGACACTCGTGGTGATGCCGTTTCTCCTCACCAATTTCTTACCAGCCACCACTGGTACTGGGATTACCATTTTTGTGATCACACGAATTGACTAGCTTCGAGCTTTTCAAGAAATACGTTAGTGATTCAAGAAGAATAATAAATACAATTAGAATATCCTAAATTCATTTATTGTTAAAAATTCTCATATGTGTCGAATAAAAGTTATTTAAAAATTAATTTCATTGAGTTAGCAAGGCGGCAAAGAAAGTCAACCTCTTTTTTTCATTGCTTATATCATGATACACAGATTTCTCATAGAGATGGAAAAGCTATTTTTTGGAAAAAAATTCTGCAATCTGTTAATAATTCAAAAAAATATTTGATTATCAGGAATTAGAGCAATTATTTAAGTTATTTCGAACCGAAATAAGGTCCTATCAACATTGAACACAAGGGTCCCCTTTAGTAAATAAAGGCCTAACAGCCAGAGATGTTTACGTTTTCAGGAAACTAAATGTAATTGTTCACTTACTATTTCTTTTAAAAATCGTTATCTATGAGCTACCATTTTTCAACCGCAAGCGTCACCCTAAATATTTGAACATTACTATGCTATTCTTGGAGTTCATCGTTCCAACCATTTGCGAATATCGACAGTTCCCCATCTCATGCCTCCAAAGAGGTGTTAATTTTTACCCAGAAGTTCAATGTACTTATATTTACTAGTGTTTGAATTAGACAAAGTAAATTTCAGAGCGTTGATACAATTCTCCGAGGAAGTAAATGCTGAAGCCATGCTAACTGATAGTATATCTCACATATTTCTCTCCCGATTTGCGTTTGCTGACTAAGAACTGCTGAGTCAACAGTGCTGTGTCAGCACTGGATAACGACGTTCCCACGTATGGACCTAACATGTGCTAAAAAAGTAACCCTCCTAACTAGGAGGGTAGTATCAGTGACACCATTTTTTCATTTTTCAGTTTAGTGCCTGTTGACCTAAATTTTTCGTATGGGCCTTGTTTAGGAAGTGCGTAAAAGTCTCCTAAGCTGCACTAAGGAACGCTCAGGTGTGTCTCTGGGGAAGTTTCTATTTCGCTTCCAAGAATGGGACAGCCAGAGACACATCTGCAAAAGAGCGTGTACGGCGATAACATTCCCTGATGTTCGTTGTATATATATCAAGTGCCATTCGGAATTTCTGTAGAACATGACCAAAGTTATATGCAATTACTAAAATCAGGAGTAAAACCCCTTGATAAAATACATGATTTAACTCTGTAAATCGCCCTTGCTATCGAAGGTTAAAAACAACCGACCAAGCATGTAGAAGGATGTTTGAAGAAGTGTGTGGACTACTTTGGATATTGTTCAGTTTTGAACGTAGTGAACAGCTACTTTATCGCTGGTGTTTGAGAACTTAGGTTGTATGGATCTATTACGTTTAATGCAATATTATTTTGTAAAAGATGGTTTGGATTATTTGGAAACTCTGTGCAGTACCTCATAACGGGACAGAGCCGGCCTAGCCTCGCACGAGATATCCGGAGTGGTCGTGAACATGAGTGCAGTTGCCGAACATCGCTATGGTCGCAACGTTTCTGGCTCCTCTCTGTATCAGCTCACTCGCTTAGAGCGAGCGAGCTGGTTCATCATATTCACGTGCGTGTGGATGCACGACGGTTGCAGTGGAGGATTGATTCCAAATGAAAACACTCTCAACCTAACTTGTCGGTTCTTCTGCATATTATTGAAGAAAAGAATTTGCCATAGTTTGTTTTACTTTCGGTGAAAATATTGTTGAGCTACATAGTTATTAGGTGATCATATTTCTAAAAAATGTTCAACACAAAATCTGTAAGTATACTATTTTACCAGGCAAGGATTTATGAAAATTTACTTGAAATAGCGTATGATATTATGATTAATGCAACCTGGACTCTTAAATCACTTTGTAATTACTAATTTACAGATGTACTGAAGCAGGGGCAGATGCAGTCGGATGGGAGCTTACGGATTATGTTCTTCATCCTCGTGAGTGTTTAAAAGTAGTATTGAACTTAGGTAACGCAGTTAAAAAGGCAAAGATCATTTTTGTGCTTTGTTCTAATTGCTAAACAGGCTTAGCTCCTATATTTTGAAATGATTATACGAATCTATTTGTTGTTTAAATTGCTATCGGTATTTAAGTTATGATTAACTTATGATTGATATATTGAAAAAAATATTGACTAAATATTTTGCCTATGTGAAGTGGTTACGTTTTTGATGAAACATTTGATTAAGTTAGGCAATTTGCAGTCGCTTAAAAATATGAGTTTGAAAAATTTCACGGAAATAATCCTGTCTCTTTAATTACGAAGAAAGAATCTCTTCCTTTATGTGCCCCTTTTTTTAATAACCTCTATCTCTTTGTTTAACCTCCACCACTTCATAGGTCGAGGTTTTTCTAAACGTTTTTAAGCGACTTGTGCAGTTAACTAAGGACCAACCAGTGTACAGAGTAAAGTAATAATTGAATTGCAATTCTCTTAGGCAACATTTGTTAGTTTAGATGTTTTTCTGTCCTTGTGGGAATTAAGTGGTTAACTGCCTGTAATTTTGTGTTTATTGAATTTCAATTGTCAATTATTAAAAGGTTAAAATGACATTTCTTATATTTACTCATTTTCAGTGTCAAGTTTTTACAGTGAAGAAACTGACCTGCTATGTGCAAATTTATTTACAATACGTAGATTCATTTTCATTTCGTGGCAGTCGTTGTTCAAATACCGTCCACTTCTACTACACCTCCGTTTCATTTATGCTGGTGATTTTGTTTGAGGTTGCTTTGTTTATACTTGAGTGCCTGTCAAAATATAAATAAATCATTCAAAGAGGGAAAGTGATACAGGAACTTTAAATTGATCTAGATTTCATCCATGAAACCTATAACTTTTCTGGATAAAGTATCACTCGCAATATTCACTTTCACAATTCTCTACGTCATCATTCATAAGCTAAGGGCAGTTGTAGTCTCTCAATCATTCGCCCTTGGCCCTAAGAAAAAAGACCTTGTAGTTTCCTCGGCCTTGATCCAAACGATATACAGCATGGTAATTTTTTATGCTACGGTAATAAGGTTATGGGTTTCTGAAATTTTTGTAAAACCTTTTCAGTAATTGCAATTTTTGAAAGACATACAAAATAGAAAATAAATCTACATACAAAGTGTGAATATTAGTCGAATTACGTTGAATTAGAATTGTCGCTATGTCCAGAGGGAAATCTTGTACAAAAACTAATCTGAGAGTCTGTAGGCGATGTGATCCTAACTTTTTTGATAAAAGGACTCAATAACTATAATTTCCATTCTATGAGGTCTACAGCAAAAGTTTTTAGAACATGATTTTAATAGAGTAAAATATTAATGCTCGGTACAGTTGATCAAGCCGAATAATTGTTACTAAGTTAAAAATATCTAAGATCTAAAACTATTAGTTTTGATTGACCATAACAATGTTATCGTTCTACCGCTGTTGGCCCAACTAACCCAAGGTTGAGTTGATAGAACTAGAGAACCTTGGTTCAACATCATAAATTTACCTGTATGAAGAAGAATACGTTTCATCTAAATTTTATACTCAAAAGTATTATTCAAAATTACTTTAATACTCACTGTAAAAGAAATTTGTTCCAATTCAGCATCAATATTTTTGTTCTGAAACTTTGATGACAGCATTCCTTTGTTGGAATATGGCCAGTTCGTCGAATCACTGGATGACTAGAAAACCTAACGCAGGACTATTTAATTATAGATTTTCGTGACTCAATAACAGTTTTTTACGTTAAGATCTTTAGTCATGCAATACGAGAACTTCAAGAGTAGGATCTCCCAAAAACGAGAACTGTTTCGAAAGCGGGATTCCTAAACAAAGGAATCTCCGATGGGCTGTAAAAAAGGTAAGTTTTCATAACATAATAATTTTATAACCGAAAGTGCTGCATGATCTTACTTATTTCTCTAAATAATCCCCACAACGGTTGAGTCATTTGTCATATCGTGACACAAACTTCTCGATGCCTTCTTCAAAGAAGAAGTCAGCTGCCAGTGAGGAGAGATACGTCTTGACGGGCACAACGAGCCCAAATCCAACGGGCACACAGCTTTCGGTATTCGAGGACTCGCACGATTGTGTACAAAGCAGACCTTGAAATATCTGAAAATTCTAAACTGTCTACCTTCATAGAAGGTAGACGACGGTATTTTAAAATTGAAACTCTCTACGAAGTAACAAAAGTAACAACTCACCAGCTTGGTCGACTTCACTCACCAGCTTGGTCGACTGGTGAGCGAATCTGCTTTCGAGCGGGAAGACCCGGGTTCGAATCCCGCTGCCGACATGGTTGACGCGGCTAGAAATACGGCTTGGGACTTGGGTAAACTACCGAATAATTATCGAAGTAATTATCCGACCCAAGAATGGGCCAGAAGGTTCGTTCCTATAGCCTCATTCTATTCTAAGTCTTCTAATTTGTTATTCCGAGGTTCGTCTGTACTTAACCCCAGAAACATCGACCCGTTGGGTCATCAAGGTAACATTTATCTCTACATGGTTTGAAAAACATCATCAGCTGTCCACCAAAAATGTAAGATTTTTTATCCATCTTTCTTTTACGATTCAAGTTTCATGACAGTCAAGATCCGAACCTTATAGAATTACCCTGGACTTGAATGACACGTCGTTTTTTTCATTTCTTTTAAAACTTCACTTGAAACTCAGGAACACTCCACCTCAATTGTAATAATTTTCTTCTTATAAGAATTGCATAAATGGAACAATGTTTTCTTTGAATACAAGATAATTTTAATAAAACTAACTACCAACGAAGAATTTGCTTATGCCCAGTTTACTATTACTCTGAATTAGTAGACTGAACTATATCGATACATCCAGAATATTCGAAAGTTTACCAAGAAATGGAAACTTCCTAGACATTTAAAGGAACGTGTTAGACATATTCCACACAGTAGAAAATTCTTACGCTGTGACATCCACTAAATCAATGTTCAACCCAAATAGTGAATCTCCAGAATGGTACGACAATGTCCGCTAAATTTAGTCTTTTTTTTGAATGAATTTTGTGGAACATTATTTCTCCTATTATACTGCCGATCATGCTTAAGTAACAAGGAGCAGAATCCAGCCCACAAATAGAATAGAATAAGACAATGGAAACAGCCGTTTGGCCCATTCTTGGGTTGAGGAAGTTAAACAACACTGTGAAATGCGAACAGGCTTTGAATGCAGTAATAGCTTCAAGTGTGTTTAAACTTTTCTTATTTAAACTGGCTAAAGTGTTCTAATTTATACCAACTATTTCGTGTGAAACGTAGATACTTTTGATGAAATAAAGGTTAAAGAAAAATGATTTTTCTGTATCCTAAGTCTCGGGACTTGGTAAAAGATTAGTTAGAAAAGCTACTACGTTAGCAGACAGATTTGTACACTGCCATAATCCACTCCATTCCTCGCCTCCGGCAGGCAATCTATGAGTTCCATGAAACGTTTATATCAAGAATCAATTAAAAATCGAGAAGGTTCTTTTGTCGATCTATGAACGACCACTTCCTTAAAGGGAAAAAACATTTAAAACCCCTCACTTAGACATCCTAGAAGTTACAAAAAAAATACATTCACAGTGTTCCCTCACTACTTGGCGTTTCGTTTATTGCAGACACGCTATTTCGTGGGTTTTCAAAAATATGAATGTAAAATATCTATCGCGTTATTTTCGTTCTTTCGTAGGTTTTTACGGTACTCGTTCTGCCCATATGTAATACGTGTTGTACAGTAATATATATATATATATATATATATATATATATATATATATATATATATATATATATATATATATATATATATATGATGGATTGGCTTTAAAATCACAAAATGTATAAAAAAAATCATTAATATCAATTCTAACACAAAAAGAATTTTATAAATCGTAAAAAAATACGATTCACAGTAAATATCGTGTTTACTCAGCGGAAGAATTCACCAAAGACGAACAGTAAGATTTACACTGCTGCCGCTTGAGACGCTACTCGCCGACGTGAGATTGTAAACAACACACGATTGGTTGAGTGATGGAAAATGAGCAACCAGAGAATGCTGCTCTGTCTCCTATTCGCTGATTGACTCAGTAACCGTCTCATCTTGTTTTCTTCCATTCGAGCTGAGCTTCCCCTCACCGCTCTTCTATTTCACTTTAGAATCAGACTATCGTGTGTACGTAGTTATAGAAAGATATTATATTATTATTTTGTCCGTGATATTAAAATAAATATAGCTTCCCTGTAACACGGATTTTCACTTATTGCGGGTGATCTTGGAACGTAACACCCGTGATAAGTGAGGGAACACTGTACCTAGAAAATTTCAAAATATAGATGTTAAACTCGCTGAATTCATGAGTAAGGAAAATAATTGTAGCAATAAAAGACGTTTCTACTCGAACACCAGCGCAGGATGCAATGTTTATGTTTGTTTGAAAAATTATTACAACAATTTCCAGCAATATTCATCGGCATAAAAAACAATTTAGTTTCCACCCTCCAATACTGAAATTTTATACGCATGAAGTGACGCTCAAAAATGTTAAAAATTCATACTAAAGTCCCATACTATTTTTGTTGGAGGTGACGAACAATACAAATATCTATGTTGGAATTTTGTTCTTCATGATATAGTAGGTCAGGTAAGCTGATAGTTCTGCAACCTACTAACAATAGTTCGAATATACCTCGCCAGTCATAATATTCCGATTCGTTTCACGATAGTAATGAATAAATTGGTTAAAATCAAAAGAATCGCCTTATGGTGTATGTTTGTACCGTAAAGTATTCTAGTAACAAGTTCCTTGTCGCGTACGAAATGTTAAAAATGAGAAATAACTTGCAGACAAAGAAATAAAGAGAAATGCTTACCTACGACACAACTGTGTCATTCTGACTGCGTCGTGTCATCATTCGCGAACATGACACGGAATACTGAATCGTCAAGTTAATGATATCAATTACTCATTATTCCTTAGATAAACCAAATAATCACGATCGAATGGGAAAAGAAATAGAAATAGATTTCGGTTTGCTTTTATTGATGACATTAATATTCGATTGTAAACCATTGCTTAGTCTTAATAAAATCGAGTAACTAGGCAAAAGTCGAGCAAAGATGCTCAGCTCGGTTAGGAACATTAACCAACTATCCTCAAACACTGCATACAATAGAAGTATAGCAACGAGGAACAAGAGTAACCATTCAGATTGTGAAATAAAATTTTATGATGACTGTAAACATTACTCACGACAACTAAGTCATTTACTCACCAGTGATTGGAATTCTTTTTGCCGGCAATCTCTCAACCTACCCTTGTTGTTGGTAAGGTTCACATTGCGTACAGTTTTTATTTGAGTCAGTGACCTGAATCATCTTTTTCCCAGCATAAGGAGGGATTATCGAAAAACTTTGATATGCTGTTGGCATCTGTTAGTACTTGCGTAAAATGATAGCAGTATCGCATGAGAAATAAAGAAGTTCATTACGAACTACAGGCAGAGTATTAAAATAAGTAACATGAAGATGATTTTGCTAAAAACACGTTTGGTTAGAGCACTAGTGTCTGAAGTGAAAAAAAATTATCATGAATGAACATAGATATAAAGTGTAATCTCAATCGACTCGAATAAGACCATAAACTATTTAAAACATCAATTTGTACCTGATATGGAATGAAATCTGATAGTGAATTATGCCTGTTAATTTTCAGAAATAGGTGAAACAAAAATCACATTAAGGTTATGTTCTCAAGTTTTTATTGGTTCACAACAAGTGCTCGAAATGACTTTTGCTGCTCATTACAGAGGTTTATAAGTTTTTTCGAAAATTCGAGATTAGTGCAACGCAAGCATCCAAGCATCCTGGTCAATGAAGAATACTTCCCAAATAACTTGGGTAAGGACATTCATTGGTACACCAAGATGCCTACTTGATTATTTTCAACTGCTTCAGTTTATATAAACATTTTATTCATTTACTATGGTATGCTAGTTGACCAGAATGTAAAAGCAGAATCAACTAAATGATTCTTGCTAAGTGTTCTTTTTGGGAAATAGGTTTCATGAACAGATTTTTAGAATAATATGTTCGTATATATCTCTCTATAATCTAGAGAAAAAAATCAATCTTACACTTACTACTGAAACATTTATGGACGTTAACTACTTCGATGGGTTTTGGAAGAACAAAGAAGAGAAATTCCTAGATTCTAATGCAAAGCCTCGCGAGCGGATATTGAACTTCAGACGGTCGAGGTTACAGCTAACCATAAAAGAATAGAATAGAATAGAATAGAATGAGGCTATAGGAACGAACCTTCTGGCCCATTCTTGGGTCGGATAATTACTTCGATAATTATTATGTTGTTTACCCAAGTCCCATGCCGTATTTCTAGCCGCGTCAACCATGTCGGCAGCGGGATTCGAACCTGGGTCTTTCCGCTCGCAAGCAGATTCGCTCACCAGTCAACCAAGCTGGTGATAGTCAACCAAGCTGGTGATAGTCGACCAAGCTGGTGATAGTCGACCAAGCTGGTGATGTCGACCAAGCTGGTGATTAGTCGACCAAGCTGGTGATAGTCGACCAAGCTGGTGATAGTCGACCAAGCTGGTGATGAAGGTGAAAAGAAGTACCTTACAAAATACTAAGGTGGGAGGTAGGTTGGACAGAACTAGCGTTTCGCTATGCGGTTTACCACGGTACAGTCACTTTGAAGCACATACAATTTAAGTTAGGAATCTTTCCTCAGGTATAAACCCCAAGCAAATTACGTTTTCACGTACATACTCAAACGTCGCAATGTATGCATCTCCATTATAAGAACATACTAGCGGCATTTTCCCTATGATAATGCATAGGTAGGTATATCAGCATACGGATACCCGCATCCATTGCTCTTCATGATGGGTCAAGTAAGTTTCCCATATTATTCAATTTTTTCTATCACCATGACGATTTCTTTTTTAAAAATCACAGTCCCACACGAGTGTCTTCTAAACTTTCCAAGTTTCAAAATGAAAACAAACAAAAAACCTATTTCCAATAAAGTCTAGACACCGTATAGCTCTGTTCAACCGTGTGTTGGCCGCGCTCCGAACATCCGAACACGCATGTGCGGGAAAACTTCCCTCTCCCACCAATCCCTATCCTCTCCACCTCGCTAGCCTCGCACTCCCAGACCAAAGAGAACATGGCATGTAATCTGAGCAATATTAAACCATTTCGAGGAAGATAAATATTAACCAAATACTAGCTATCAGTACATATGATTTCAAGGCCCTTGATAAACATAATTTCTACTTTTCATACCAATTTTCATTACGATGCTTAAATTCAATTTTTAAAAATTAATTATATTCGCCTAAAATATTTAGTGAAGCAGTTTGAAATTTTTCCTGAAAATTTCATTCATAAAAAGCCCCTGAAGAGTCACCTTCAGGTTGACAGCCCCACACCTTTCGTTTGACTGAGAAAAATAAACGAACATGAAAAAGTAAACAATTATAAATAAAAAACCAGTCAGTTGAAATCTGCACAGCTTTATCTATTCACATTACAAGTCTGGGGGAAACGCCAGGCGTCGGATAACTTGACATCGCGGTGCTTCCCTTCTTCTTTCCCAACGTGTTTTTTCCATTTCTTTCTACTTCTCGTGACTGAAATGCCTGTGAGTGAGTAAAGTGCGTGTTGGTGACTGAATTGATTCGCGATATTGAGGTGTACGTGCGTGATTGATACCCTTACTTTAGACGGAATGGGACTTGGGTAGCAAGCCAAGAATGGACCAAACGGCTAGGTTATATTGCATTATTCTATTCTATTGCTAAAAAACAAAATTGAGTGGCAAATGATATCAGTCTCCGTGAGAAAGTTGGACGTACTTTGTACAAATGAGCGCGTATTAATTCATTGTGCCTTTCTTCTCAATATCCTTCCAAAAGGAGAAGACCTACTATGAAAATTTTATAAACTATTGTTGCTGCTCTGACAGGCAAAATTTTCCGATATAAATTAACAACACACTTGTGTAGGGAAGTTGGATGCAATTAGAGTTACCCAATTTACTAGAATCGCTCATCACCATCACAGCGGTATATTTAAGTGGTAAAATTTTTTTCACGTTAGCAACTCTCTGGATGGTGCGAGTACACGCTAGAACACATATTGTTAAGTGAGAGAGTGCGAGAATAGTTTTCTGGCCCTTCCTCGTGATGAACAATACATTTATGTAAGAGACTGAACTTGTGACCTCAGCAGTTCCGCTGTTTAGGATTGACTTTTCTCTATGTGTTCAAAGATTTTTAGAAAAACATGATGGTTCAAGATGACCAAATATAGCAGGCTTTGTACCAACTCTATTCAGCCACGGTCACTATCCACTATTCCTATTATGCGCATGCGCAGCGATACCCCTCACCCCCTATCCACTCAGCTAGCCTCGCACTCGCCGACCAAAGAGAACATGACTTACTTCATCATGGCGTACTGCGACGGTGTCTGTTTTCACAAAGGTTAGGGTAGAAGGCACGAAATGGCCGATCTACAGATAAACATAACTTTGCGATGAGTCTTAAGAAAGCAAATTTAAATAAATGACATATTTCATGAAAAAAAATTAAACTTTAACCAAAAGATAAAGCTTTCTCATTTCTTTAACCAGGGTGTTTGACTTGGTTGATCATTAAATAGCTTTAGATTAATATGGGTTGCAATAATATTAAAAATCTCATGTCTCATTTCTAGTACCATGGACACCAGTAACACTACACTGCTGATCATTGACGCAAAAAATGAAAAATAATATTTCGTGGATGTAAAGAACCAGTGAAATTAAAACTTAGAACAACACTACTTTTGGAATCGGGTAAGTAAAGTTCAGGCATTTACAGTATGTGCACACTCATATTTAGGTAGAAAGAAAATATTTCAGACACCGTATTGCTATTTTCATATTGTTATCAATGTTTTTTTAAATAGACTATTTAAAAAAATACTGAGTATCAGGCATTGACACAACCTAGGTTTCAGTTTGCCGAAAGTCATGAAAATGTCACGAAGAACTTATATTTTGTAGTATTTATGAAACATAAAATGAGAACATGAATTTTGATTTAAATTTATTTAAATTCACATGTGTATCCCACTAACTTTTTACTACATTATATTTTATTAATATATTTGTTCTATTAATTCCTTGTGATACATTTCAACAAGTCCTTTTAATCAACGGTGTAAAAGGTTGGGACCATACGTTACCAAAAAAATGAGAAATTCTACGGGTTGTGAGTGAAACGTTTCATTCGTTCAATATATACGTGTGGTATATTCAGATTATTGTTCTTGTAATGATTTCAAGTAGATATTCCAAATAATGTTTTACAAATACTGGTAGAAGGGTTGAAAAGAATGTTTAGCAAATTGTTTGTTTGTCGGCATACCAACATCCATAGTATATATAATATTTTCTGATGAAAATGTAGTTTAGAGTAACGCTTATTCTCGCAACAATAAAATCACTGCCCCATCGCGTTTATGATTCATTTAATTATTTTTTAATATTGTTTACGATATCATGACGCACAGGTGTTCTGACATCATTTTTGATGTTCTAAAGAAAAAAATTTCATGAGAAAGTCACAAAATCAAATGTAATTCCTATGCATATTCGTTTAAATTTTTGTGCAGCCAATGTCGACATACTAATTTAAATTACTTGAACTTCTACTACAACAACTCCGCGTTGGAGATCTGGCAACGTCGCAGTGACCACCTCTCGTTGATCAGGTGACAGGGCTAGACTCACCCAAATTTTGATGAGTTTGTATTATAGCACTGACTTGTCAATTTGGTTATGTTCCTAGTTCAGTTCTACATTTCAGATATGAATAATCTATATTAATCGGTATAGTTCTTGTATGACTGAAATTAATCTCATACGAAGCTTATAGTCCTTTGGAGTAAGGTCATAATGTTCATTATCAGTTGCTGAGAGTTTCTATTCTGCACTGTTTAATTTGATCGATCATTATCTGAGTCTTGGTATACAATATTAGCACAAGTGAGAGTTTAGTGTTCTAACGAAGATGTAAGATCTGTGATCAAAGAATTTAACCGTTAGTGGGAGGTTAAATTGCATAATTTTAAAATGTACGGCTTAGTCAGCATTCAGTCCGGCAATGCATGGTCTCAGCAGATGTGTTGATTTAATATATTCAAGTTGTACAATTTCTGACCCTAAAGTATTCCCAACTCAACCGTATGATGTGTGACCCTTAATTATTCGCTAACTCAAATATCTGAACTCATATCGGACTGTGCAGATCGAGCTTAGTTCATAACCCGGTACGAATAAGAGCTCCATATTTTCAAGCCTATAGAAAGCCGTCGCACCGTCAGGTTCTTGCTAATTCTCGAACTAAAGTTCTCCAAATTATTGCTTGAGAGTTCTCCCGAATTATGTCTCGCAACTCAATTCTAAAACATTATATACCAAGACGAATACAAGTTTTACTACCTGCTTCAGAAAAGCAATCGACTACACTGGTAACGGGTGGAGCAGAAGTCGCTTCACTTTTTAAAGAAATAATGAAACAAACCTTAAAGCCAAAAAAGTGTGTTACATAACTAATGAAAGAAAAAATATTAGATTTTTATCAGGTATCTAGTATACTGATGCAAAGGATTTTTTTGTAATCAAAACAAGTACTATTATCAATTAGCTCAAAATGACAAAATACAGTAAGGAACAGAAGTTAAAAATGTTGGAAAGTTATTTCAAACATAACTGATGTTTAGTTGCAGTGAAAAGTGACTTCATATAAGCAAGACCTCCAGGTCTAACCCATGCAATGGAATATGACATGACTTTGAACAATCCAAAAGAAGTAATCTGTAACAAGCAATATCGGACACCCCATTATTAAAATAAAAGCTTCGGACAGAGATATAGATAATATGGTTGAACAAGACGCTGTAGCCCCTTCACGCTGAACAGCCTCCAGATCATGGTAAGAAAAATAGACAGTAGTCTTGACTCTGCGGTCGATTTCCCTAATTTAAATAAAGTGACACTCGTGTACCGTTTTCCCATGCCGAATATAACTGACCTGATTCAACGCCTGAAAGGCACAACAGTTTTCTCCGCAATCGATTTAATGACAGCATTTTGACAAGTCTATCTTACCGATTATGTAGCCGAGAAAACAGCCTTGAAGAGGCCACTTCGAATTCAAAGTTGTCGCGCATGGCTTAGTGGGCGTGCCATCAGGGTTCAATCAACTAAAGTCTCGCGGCCTGTTCGAAGTTCTAGGTCTTTCCCCTCTAGTATACCTGGATGACATCGTCATCTCCTCTAAAAACGTAAAGAGTCTTTTCACACACCCAGAACAAGTGTTGTACCGCATAGGAAATGCAGGACTCAAATAGAACTAGCAAAATCTGTTTTTCTTAACACGTTGCCTCCGATTGCCTGATTGGTGTAAAACTTCACTTTGTACGCATAGTCACTAGAAGGATCTGAAAAAATTACAGAACCTAACCTAAGTAGTACACATACGTACCACTTCGGAGTCAACGTGTTAAAAGAAGACTTGGAGTTCCATGGTCACCTGAACTTTCAAGATGGAATCCGTATGAACAACAAGGAACAGACCATAAGGGAATACCTTACAATGACTAATATGAAAGAAATCAAACGCTTCTGAGGAGTTGCTACCTATTCCCTTCAATTTGTCGAAGGGTTTGCCCGTATCGCAAAGCCGCTAACAGACATACTCGAAAACGACACAAAATCCACTTGGAGTACTGAACAAGACAGTACATTCATAAAAATTAAAAACTGCCACCTTAGTAAAATTGCGCTTATGTACCCAAATTTTATATGTCCGTTCTTCATTTAAACCGACGCTTCAGGTCACGGCATAGGAGCATCCCATACACTGTAATACGGAAGGCGATTATTAGAAATTAGTTTCGCATTGGGAACTCTCAGTAGTTCCTACACTACCACGAAACGAGAAGCGTTCGCTGTCGTGAGGGCATTGAAGTATTTCAAGTAGCTAGTAACAGGCTTACTAAAATATACTTACGGCTTTATTTAGCATGAGATTAAACCAGGCTTACGGCATGAGACAACTTAATATCTTATGAAAATTGCTCATGTAGAGTAGCTAAAAAGAATGACACATTTTATTTCCTGCTGAAAATAACAAATACACAATTTTTACTCATTAGTTACTGATATGAAGAACTTGTGTGTATGTATAAATGAGAATATTAGTTAGCATTATCTTTCTCAAATTCTTCGGTGTGAGACTGTTACCTTAAATTTTGATCAATTCTTTACTTTTTCTGATATAAGCAACGGGCTCATACGTAGAATAACTAATAGACTATGTATCTTATGCATTCAATGAACAAAGTAGACATTAGTCGATTAAGGGAACATACGCATATACTCTCTATCGTATAGGCTACTCAACTTTAATCTATGACAAAAATATCCTATAATATTTTAACTCTTTTTCTTGCCCCATCTATCGCAAATGCAATCACAATCCATAATTGGTGACTATGACTATCCAGCTCTCAATATAAGAGGACCAGGTATGTGAATTTTTAGAATTTCCCATATGCTATTTTCGTTTGTTCACCCGTAACTATCCAATAATTAATAAAAAGTCATCTAAGATGATGTTAAAGCTTTCAAAAGTGTTGTCCAATAATGTCAAGAATAGCTATGTGAGTTTTAGAATTGCCTAATACTATTTTCATTTGTTTACCCGTAATTACCAAATAACTAATAAAGTTTCATTTAAAATAATGATAAAGTTATATAAAGCGTCACCCAATAATGTTAAAGATTTCATTTCGTTAAGAATTGTAATTAGTTTGATTTACTTGATGCTGAAAATAGAATTCCGAGGATCGCCCTAATTTATTTCATTTCCTAAACGGCGGTAAGTTCTCTTGTCGAACAACGACAGAGCTTCAACTTTTAATGCCACATCAGAAAGAGATGCGCTGCTCGGATAGAAGTCAGTTGGTTCTCTTTTAGCTGATTTCGGTAGAGAGTGAGTGACATGCATGGTAGGTTCAATGAAATTAGTTAGGGATCAGGCTATTTTCGTAATTTTAAGTTTTTGCTGAGCGAAAGCTAATTTATTTATGAGTTATTAGGAATTTTAATGTAAAATAATGATGTATTTGAAAGCTTTAAAAAGACCGCTGCAGCGAGCTGTCTTACATTCCTTCCCTTGCAGCTGCCGGCATGTAACTGAAGTTCTGAACAGAGAAGGCAGCGAAAGAAGGCGTAACTGATCGCTGCAGTCGACCACACGTTCGCACAGTCTGTAGTCTTCCCTTCCCATCGATATATTCCACCAAGTTTTTGGGAAGATTACATTTCCCTCACAGATACGATTCAAATGCATATAGTTCTAACATTTTGATGTATATAAATCTGTAAAGGACTAACCTTAAATTCCTGAATATTCTTTAACGCTTTCGATACTGACGGCACATATAAGTACCGCTTCAATTTTACACATTTTTAGATACAGAGCAACACGTGTGTCTGTGCAAACGCTGGTAGGGCAGTGCAAGCTACAGTTTGATCAGGACAATGCAGTAACCGTAAAACATCACAAAACATTTTTTTTAAATTTGGTGTTAAATATGTTGAAAAGGTTCTGATATTTGCATCATGGTACCGAAAGGGTTAATGTTTATTATGATGCTTAGTACATTTAAACAGTTATTATGTATTATTATATATTTTTATGTTTGTGTCAACCAGTTCGTCGCCAAACGGTGGTGTCCATGATCTGTAGAATATAAGGTAACAAAAAATAGAACCCTCATGGATGTTTGAACGAATCGTTCTAATTAATTAATTAATTAATTAATTTAACGCATTACAATTGCCTCTCTCAGTTTGACCATGGTACAAATGACAACTTTTAAAGATTGTCAAGCAACGTATGAACATTACATCAGAATTCAAGATTAAAATTTTCAGTCCTGCATTGCATGGATGAAATGATGAAACACCTTTTTAATTTGAGAAATTGGATTTTCTATAATAAGTACCAATTAATTTTGTAATAACAAAATCGTATATGTTGTTATAAATCGTATATTCATTAAGAAATAGTGTTTAAGATTAACTCATGACCTTTAGTGGAAACTAGACATATATGTATGCATTAATAAATTTTAGGAGTCACGTTGGTTCACCAAAATTTTCATTACTTAAAATAACTCTTACGAAATCGATATCTTTTGAAGCTTAATTTTTTTTTCTGAAAATTTAGCGAGAGCAATGACATCTCGATATAAATAAAGTGTCTTTGGTTGGATATTTTACAAAAAAACAGTGATGAACCGAGGCCATACTGACTCGCAGTTTCCATCTATCACTAACACCTAAGAACATTTTAGCCTGAAAATATCCGCTCCCGTCAATAATTCTACGCTCAAAAGCTGACAAGTGCGGTAAATATTTGAAAAAACGAAATTAGGTTGAACCACTAGATTGTTGGTTGAGTAATCGATGGAGCAGAGACGTGGCACACCAGCAATTTGGGCGCGGTTGGCGCATGCGCACCTCACAAGTCGGTGCTAACACTAAGGAGGAAGCAATATTTCTACTCGCTTTTTTTTCAATTTGTGCCAGGATACCATGCTAAGAAGTCACAAGTACCAGTTTCATACTTTATTGGTTAGCTTTTTAAATATTTACCAAACTTATTTGTTCAGTGCTTCCTATGGTTTTCAAAGGGATTGAGGATGGTACATAAGACGTGCATCAGCTTAAATAACCCGATTTATAACTAAATCTAATTTGACAAACCAAGATTATATTGAAACCGCTTTCTTCAAAATCATTGTCACAGTATAAAATATTCAAATGCACATACCATGTATGTTAACCGCTGAATTTCCAACTTTAGATTGCCTTGACGCACTCGAGCATATCCTCTTCAACATCCGCCTGATCGTCGTTGAAAACCCGAAATGAAGAGAGATTCCTAACCGTACCCCTCCGTTCTTTTTAGTTTATATGGAATACGGACACTGCGTTACCGTTCACTTTTCTCCGGTGGAGAGATTTGCCTTTTGAAAAATGCATATACTGACTTTATTGGTATGAAAACATTATGCAAAATTATCCACCTCAAGCCTATGGAGTTTCTTAAATTCTGATGCTCCCAAGTTAGTAAATAATACAGTAGCGTTTGCATTTGTATCCCCCATTACATAGTTTTATGTAGGTTCTCATTACAGCCGTAATATTGGTAAAAACCCGAGTGTTCCAATAACGTGAATAAAAACCCGGGCTATCCCGTTTTATTTTCAATATTTTTCTTCTTATGAAAGTTGCTTGCTGTTTAGGGACGAATGAGAACGATGAGGTCTTTTAGTGAACAACTTTCTCGGTGCAGATGAAGTTCCAATATTTTCATTTTGTTAACCAGTCAAGCCCACATACATGTGTTTATTGTTCCTGTGTTATAAAATGCACGCATGAGGTACATGCTTATGATAGAAGCAAACGTATTTTTTTATAGTGATAATTATCAAAAAGTGAAATAGAGAAACAACATCCATACGTCATAATTTTTCTTGTGTACAACAGTGCAGAAAATAACTTGATAATAGCAATAATAGTTATGGTGGGTCAAGTGGGTAGTGACCTGAATTATATAAGTGTAATCCATGGTTTCAAGGGTTCGAATTCCCATGCTTGGATAGAATTTTCTCAGCTTGTGTCGCAGAGACCATGTAAGCCTAGTAATTACCTTGATTTAAATGACTATTTCTTTAAAATTCAAGATCAGCGCACAGCCCTCCGACGAGCCTCTACCTCAAGTCAAAAGATCCAAGAGATTAGTCACTGAAAGCATGTTCATCAGTAACAACCCTATCGTTTTCTTTATTTCTGTTTTTTATTGTACATTTTTACATTCACCTGTTGATATCGCCAAAAGGAAGAAAAACACAAAGCTTTTTATTCATAGAAATAAAAGATACGAAAATATATGAAGGGTTAAATGAATGATATGGAGATACTGAACATACTCAGAAATCATGTGCATCCCTTTCTTCGAGTCACAATAAACTCTAGAATTTTGGAAAACTAGTTGCCTCTGGGAGGGCAAGTGTCATGAGTATAGCAGGAAATACGCAGAATCTTATACTCGTTGAAAAATACAAAGGCAGTTGGACATGACAACATAAGCCTTCAATACATTAAAGACAGTTTCAATATTACAGCACTATTGCTTCATTTGATAATCAATACTTCTATTGTAACAAACAAATTCCCGGATCAGTGGAAACATTCCATAATCAAACCACTGCATAAAGCAGGTGACATCAATACAGCATCAAATTACAGGCAAATTAGCCTTCTTCCAGTCTTATCCAAAATATTAGAAAAAGTAATATCGAACCAACTCTCAACACATTAGGAAAAATCTAACTTACTTCATCCAAACCAATATGCTTATAGAAAACATACCAGCACTCAACATGCGCTGCTTAACATCACCGAGAAAATATACAGTGACATTGACAACAAGAACGTTACACTTTTGCTTTTGCTTGATCTCTCCAAAGCTTTCGACAGTGTTGAACATACACGGCTTCTGTAGAAAATCTCTAACTTAGGAATCGCCACACAGTGGTTTCAGAGCTATCTAGCAGACCGCTCTCACGCAGTCCGACGAGAAAACACAATTTCATCACCCATACAAAACGATTTCGACGTTCCACAAGGTTCTATCCTCGGCCCACTTCTGTTCTCTATTTTCATCAATGATTTTCCATCCATGCCCTCATATACGAAAATTTCTATGACGTACAAATTGCAATGACAAGCACGCCGGCCAAACTATCTCACACAAAAACAAATGCTGAAATACTTTTAAACACTTATAATCATGGTACGACCAAAATGGTCTCAAGCTTAACGCAAGCAAGACACAGTGCATCATTTTTGGTTCCAAGAACACAATAAAAAAGCTCCCGAGTATAACTTTATTGTTAGGAAATGACATTATTGAACCAGTAGGAAAAGTAAGAAATTTGGGCGTCTGGTTTGATCAAAACATGTATTTCACATCTCACGTGGAGAAAACATGCAGCAAAATTAACGGTACATTGATGTTCCTTCACCGCGTGAAGAACATGCTTGACGAAAAAACTAGATTATTAGCCATCCAATCTTTAGTGTTATCACGCTTCGACTACTGTGACTTGGTCTGGGGAGATATACCTAAAGGTTTTCAAAAAGAGCTCCAGAAATGTATGAATTTTGCTGCTAAAGTAGTATGCAAAGGAAACTTCAGAAAGAACGATCATGCAACACGTCTCATGAAAAAGCTTAACTGGACCCGGATAGAACAAAGACTACTCATTCACAAGGTCAAATATGCATTCTCCTCTCTATATCGCCTTAAAAGTTCTGCCAACGTTGTTAAATTCCATCCACCCACTAACATGGGTGTGAAACCTAACCGACGACACGATGTTAACATCAGTTTCCGCTTGTCAATGCTGGACAAAGGGCTCTTTCAATTCAAGGTGCATTGCTTTGGAATAAACTACCCACGCATATGAAGAAAAACCAATCAATTAAGAATTTCAAAAAAACGTGACATTATTTTCGCATATCAAAGTAGCAAACAAATACAGAAAACTTAGCTCCTATTCATGATTAAACAAAATTAACTTAGTAACGAAACATGCTACATACTCGTATAAGTGTCTATTTTGTGTTTGTGTCGCACAACTTGAGTATAAACTGAAATAGAGTTAACAATATTCAAATGAAACATACGTGAATGTCAAACTCGTGCTATAATTCCTCAGCTCTGGAGCCAAATCGACTAATTGAATTTTATCAAAAACCGGTTTTTTTCTTACTTTTTCTTTTTTTCTGTTATATTTCAGGCTTATAAATTGGTGCTTTCTTTACCTGATAAACGTTAAAATGTTAAAAATGTTCAATTTTCAAAGTGCACAACAAAAACAAAAAAATTTCTTGATAGGAAACAAATTGTACTTTGTCTAAACAAGCTAAACAGAATTTTATATGAATTAGTGTTTACTCTTCAGATTATTCTTCTTCCACGGCTTTTAGATGTATATATATATGTACTTGTATGTATACGTATGTGTGTATGTCTATACGAGTTTATATGTGTATATATCAAGGACTATTATAAGTAGTCCTTGGTATACATGTAATCTTTTTATGTGATTGTTTTACTTATCGAAGGCATAATCAAAAAATTCATACGTCAATGTTAGTAATTGCTTTGCTACAATAAGCGACTGAAACCTCAAAACTTTAGTCTACTACAGCTTTTCTTATCTATATCAAAATCTAAATATTGAATATTCGACACATTCACTGTTATATTTTATTTTATTTTTTATACTTTTTTACTCTCTTTCTCTGATATGTAACGTCCGTTCGTATTAAACACGATGATATATACAGATAACTGTAATAATGATTAAATTAAATTGATCATCAGCAAGCCATACCATACGGTCAACCAGTAATTAGAAATTACAATTTCCATTTAATTACAATTACAACCTCATGTTTTAAATTTTCCCTCTCATATTTTTCCTTTTTTGGTCTTTCTCGGATGTTAAACATCCAATTCAGTTAAATGTAATGATGTCAATTCTAAGTTGTACCTAAAGAAAATATTTCGCTTATCACCTAAAATGCGTATAATACCTACCACGTCAGAATTTACATGTATCACCAATGACTACCTCTTAAGTCATCATTGAAAAAGTGAAATATCATTTGTTTCCCAATGTATATTTAACGTTCATTGCGTGATGTGAATGTTTACGTATACCCGTAGGTACTGCTGTTATATCATCTACTATCCACGGAATAGCTACCACATATGGATTTTATAAGGCATCTTCAAGAGCCAATGCTGTTACAGTTCTTATGTACCAACTTTATTGGAAATATACGTTTTTGTTTTGTTTTGTTAGTATTTTTTTGAATAAATTATGACTTTTTAGGCGTTTTACCGTAATACTGTAATGGGGAAGATATTTTAACATTGCAACGATGAAGCCCAGGATCAAAAGATCACATGCGAACGGAGCGAGCGTAGTGTTGGTTACATGCCTCAACCGTAAGTCCAAACGATTAAATTGATAGACCCACCTGCTGCCTCTTCCAGAGGGACACAGGATGCTCCGAAGAATAATACAAAACAAAAATAAACAATGAGTGCTGTTCTGCCAATGGTAGATTGTATTTAAAAGACGCAAAAGATAATCATAGCAGAGTGGACGGAGCATGTTATAGGAGTTGTCTAGAGTGATGGACTCTACCAAAGATCGACATCATATTATTGGTCAAAGGGAGTTACATGGAAAAGGGAAGACACACGAGGGATGAGTTTAATCTCGTATAAAAAGCTAGGGAGTCTGAGAGTGAGAAGGAACTTGAAGGTAGATTTGACAAGGGAAGGGGAGTGATTTGCTTGTAACCATGTAAGGCTTTGACGCCTTGGTAATGAGTAGGGCGAATGTTAATTTAATTCAAAGCAAGTTAAATTAGAATTCAATTTAATGAGCAAAGCTGTAACAAACAATAAAACCTATTTAATTTTAAATTTTGCTGCCCTTGAAGATGGACTCGACGAGTTGAAAAAAAAGAATGAAAAGAAGAAAAACAATGTATTCAATGAAGTTGATCCAAGAAGTATGACAACATTGGGTTTAAAGTTACAAAAAGTGCGTTCGTCAACTGCTTTCATTTAATCAAAATCAGAAACCAAAGTTAGTAGGACGATTTATGAAAAGATGGTTACCGTTTCATAACTAGCACAGTAATGGTTTCCCCGTTTCAAAGGGAAACCTTGACCTCGAAAACTATTCACCTTCAAGCCAACCTGTACAGATTGGTAAAGAACAGTTAAACGCGTTAATTGTATAACAACTAAATAAGCATACAAGATTATTAGCTGAGAAAGTTAACAGCTGTCATGTCACTCCTGTTTGCCATTTGACTCAGCATAAAATATTGAAACACTTGACATCTGATCGCCAGACACGTTGACTGAGAACAAACAAACGCACTTCCATTGCGGTCAGTTTGCTCACCCGACGGCTTCTCTTCATAAATACAAAAGAAGATTCATCTACAAAAGTTTTATCGAGACTAAAAAATAGCTCCATTCAGATGAATAGGAAGTAGAGAAAAAGATTGGTAACTCCCAGCAAGCAACCAGCAGCCTGAGATAAGAGAGAACTGTTATGATACATACGTGTGTGTCATGCATATGAGTCTCATGATTTGTCTCATGTGAATGTGTGACACGGCGACACATGGTAGTGGAGTGCCGCAGCGTCGAGAATAGGTAAACAATTGATAAGACGCCTAGCTAGAAGGGCCGCAAAAACGCTGAGCACTACAAGCCAGCCAGCCAGCCAAAACGATACACTTACAACGATCGCTCCAAGTGCATTGAGGGCGAAGTAGGCTCGTACAAAACGTTAGGGACGTTGAGAGAGGGAGGGACTTAGAGCTAGATTTTGCGAGGGAAGGGTGTAACCTGTTGGTAACCATGTAGGGTAAAATGTAATGCCTAAGAAATGGGTAGGATAAGTGTCAATTTGGTTCAAGGTAAATTAAATTAAAATTACCATGCCAATGAACGGTAGCAGGTCTTACAGTTACATTAAGAAGTGGGCTTTGAGGGAATTCTTATTTGTGCATTCTTGCAGCACCTAGGTGGCTCATAGAGCAGGGAATACATGCTGCATCATGAATAGAAGTAGTCAATCACTTGTAGAAATATGACTAAATTGACTGGAACCGTAATGGGAAGAAAATAGCGGGTATTGTTAAGGTGTTATTTGCAAGGGTTAAATTATTGTCATATCCTCATCACCAGTGATGAATCGTCAGTCCAATGGCAAGGGCTAAGATTGATGTCATTTCAAGGTAAATGAGGTTAGCGTTCGAAAAAATCCTCGTATTTTCGAACTGAAAGTTTCCATTGAATTCTGATTGTTTAGTGTCGTACCTAATTATTAAGCAGTTCGGAATGCGATTAATCTGTTTCAATAGAGCGAAATATTTTGTGGTTCATCTGCCAGAATACGGTAGACTGCCTCTATTATTTATTTTCGTGACCGTTAAAATAAGACATGTTGAACTTTCTGTGCGTATTTATTATCCTTTCTCACGTCTGCCATCAGGGAAAAATGGAACCTTTTAATTATTTCATGTGGAGGTTTAAGGCCCTCCGAAAGCGATCATGCCATGTTTTTCTTTTCATTTGTTAAGAATGTCATTTACAAGTATTGATTCGAAATAACGGAAGAAAAACAGCATGCAGACAACCATGCATTTGAAACCAAGATTCACGTATACTTCGAGCAAGGGAAAATGACGTCATAACCCAATCAAATAATAAATAGTAGAAGGCAAACAGTTCTATATCGCTGCAAACTGGATCCAAGCTGATGAATGATCTGTGTTCGATTGATTCGTCCGGGTTAAACAGTTGTGAGATGATTGAAAACCATAATTGTGGCGATACAGAAATGAATACCTACTTGATATTATTTGAATATAGAAATGCTTTGCCTACTATTATTTGTTCAATGATTGATTAACAATGAGTTTTTTCTTTCTCTCATAAATTACGTCAATCTTGGTTGCAAAAGCATTGTTTTTCTGCATGCTGTTCCCTCTCTGTTATTTCCAATTAATACTTGTGAATAACACAATTAATTTAACGCAAGAAATATGAAACAATCGCCTTCGGAGGCCCCTAACCCTCCATATGAAAGAAATGATTAAAAAATTCCATTTTTCTAATGGTAGACGTGAGAAAGGATAATAACACACGGAGAAATTAACATGTCTTATTCTGATGGTCACGATGTGCATCATCAAAGTAATGTATCATGGTTTGGCAGGTGAGCCACAAATATTTTGCCTATTAAACAGATTGATCGGATTCCTAACTGCTGAATGGTTAGGTACAACACGCATAATTAAAAATTCTATGAAATTATTCACATTGAAAGCACGAGAATTTACCCAATGTTGATCTTATGTTTTCACCGTGAAATAAATCTTAATACTTGCCATTACAGTAGAGATCAACACTGGTGGCGAGGAGGCTAGGATATAACAATTAACACTCGTAAATGATACCTTAAATAAAACCTGCACACGTTCAGGTTCACGTGTAAGATCTACTGTCGTTCATTGGCGTGATAATATTAACCGATTCTCTCCGAGAAAAAAGTTTCTGGAGTTTTGTGAAATTGAAATTATATACAGACATTAGGATGTATTTGTAGTTGTTATGGAGAAAAAAAGGATCTTGAGTAGTTTCCCATTCCCCCGACGGGGGGTAAACTACTCAAGATCCGAAAAACATTTATTTCCTTTTATTATGTGAGATATAAGCTGGTACCATATGGTATCGCTAGGAAAGAATGGGTTAACTAATTCCCCTTGAATCAACCTGACTTCTACCCTTCATCGGCATGATGATTTAATTCCCCTTGAATCAAACTAATACCTGCCCTACTCATACCTAGTTGTCACCCTAAACAA
>VCRD01001189.1:47566-87033 GCA_006783055.1 Trinorchestia longiramus | reverse complement strand
TATGAAACCATCAATTAAATCATCAGTCATTAGAGTTTCAGTTGTACCTCTACAGCAACCATTGCTGAGCTAAAACGTGACGTATTACATAATAGCATTAAGTTACATAATGAGATTGAGCTACATGACAACAATAAGTTACATGATAACAAACAGTAATTTATATATGAACAGTTATTGACGTAATAAAACAATAAATTACGCAAAGACAATAAGTCACATGAAAAAAATTATTGCATAATAATAATAAGTCATATAATAACAATGTATTTTACCCACCAGGGCCTCCTTGAACTGCGTAGCCAGCAGCCCCAGCCTCCGATTCCTAGGAAAAGTTAATAGTTAATTTCCATTTTAAAATATTTAAACTTAATTATGTGAAGTGCAAGTAAATTGTCTGGTTATATTTATCGCTGAAAAAAGTGTGTAAAGTTACATATTTATGCAATACGAAATATTTCAGTGAAAATTGTTAATAGGAGAAATTAAAGAGAACTTATGGAACAAATTTACGAGTTTTCCAGCAATCTCAGTAGTGTAAGAAATAAAGAACGTTGAGGACTTCGCCCTCCTCACGAACCTTAAAATTCTAAATTCTACCTTCAAAATTTATTTTAAAGAGCGTCATTCAGAACTATTTTTGTGCTTGTTATAATTTAAAAATTATACTACAATAAAAATAAACAAAGTATGTTATTGAAAGAATATTTGAGCACAAACTGTGTTTAGTGTGTGCCAGATGCGTGTTCCTATTTAATCTTTTATTAAAAAAAACTTTGTGATGTCGTGGGAAATTGTCAAAAAAACTTTTGAGCGACGCTTCTACATGAAACATTATTATTATTTTGTTCTAAGAAAATGTTTCACAATAGTTACTTTTTTAGCTTTTTCGAACTTAAAACTAAGTTAAATTTCCCATAACCTTTTTTTCAAATTAAAATTCGCGAGATATACAGGTAAAAATTTGTATGTGTAACTCAAAATAGCAATTCACTTCGTATTTTAAATGTTATAATGTTTCATATTTTATAATGGTTAGCTCTTGTAAGTGAGTAAGTAACCCATTACTACTCAGCTTATTCTGCTATGCTGCGCTGTAGGTTGTTTCTACTCATCAGTTACCTGTTGCCGCAAACACTAAGCCTCTTTTTGTTTACAATTCATGATTACTTGCTACTCTATCTGCTGTTACAAGTCTATTATGGAGATATGCGATAAATATTCACAGTTAACCACCAGAGTAAAACAGCTGTTCATAAGTTTTCAAACATTCATCATCATCGTGGCAGCCGTCAAAAGTTCGTTGTTGGACATAGGAATTTCTCCAGTTCTCTCCACCTTAACATTTCCAGCTTTACGGAATATTTTCTTCGAAACAAACCTGCACGAAAGCAGCGGTCAGGAACCCGACGGCCAGTACGAGTGCGAAAGTGAAGAAGGCTTTCATTTTGCTGGAGGTTCGAAGTGCTGCTGAAATGTGTCTGTAAGACGTGTGACGGTGAGTCATTCTATTTACAAGTGCACTATATTAATGAAACATAAAACACAATTAGGGTACCAAGACACATTAATATTCCAAACTATGGTAGCAAGTTTCTCAAGTACTTGACACAACAATACAGAAATACATAAGCACTCAACGTAACAAAAAATTACCAACAACAACGTATATTGCAAGTACTCAATACAACTAAGATTCGTTCAAAACTATCACCCTAAGAATTGTCTAGAACGGAACAGAAAACACTGGTTACTATGACGCTTATGTAAGGCAGTTATCAGGCAAAGCAAAAGAGTGAATAGATGAAAATAAAATTCACGAAACACATGATGAACTACAAATGACTTGGTTGATTCTGCGGTGAAAACAACAATTTTGAAACACTTTGATTCATAGCTACAAGTTTATAGTGCATTCTCAAGTAATAACACTTCTCAGAACAAATCTTATCTTTCTTAAGATCATTCACGGACCACAACAATATTCTTACCTGTGTTCGATGTCAAGGGAGGATTCAGAATGCGGCATTTTAGTCTCGACTTTTAAAACTATACAATGGCCTTGAAAACACGGCAGACAAACACGTATTGCTAGCATTTATGAACAGATGTTCTGGAGATATAAAACAAGTGTGTTCCAATACTGATCTCTTCACTGTATTCATGCTGATCTGTTCACTGTATTCATGTTGATCTGTTCACTGTATTCATGTTGATCTGGTCACTGTATTCATGTTGATCTGGTCACTGTATTCATGTTGATCTGTTCACTGTATTCATGTTGATCTGTTCACTGTATTCATGTTGATCTGTTCACTGTATTCATGTTGATCTGTTCACTGTATTCATGCTGATCTGTTCACTGTATTCATGCTGATCTGTTCACTGTATTCATGTTGATCTGTTCACTGTATTCATGTTGATCTGTTCACTGTATTCATGCTGATCTGTTCACTGTACATATTCATGCTGATCTGTTCACTGTATTCATGTTCCAGTTGAGCATCATATGTATGATCCATCTGACCAAGTTCCACTTGGAATAGAATCGACTAAATAATTAGTTTCATGATGTTGGTGATGATGTAACCTGATTTGGAAAAATGCCCTGATAAAATCGAAATCCATGGATTATAAGTTCGTCATTTGCAATTTTTCTTGATTATCAAACAGCAGACAACACCATTTTGTGGAATGTTGTCATGTGGCAAAATGTTGTTGTGGGCCCGCAATGTTGCCATGTTCTCTAAGGAAATAGTGGAACGACACTCTTTAAACCAAGAAATATCTATAACTTGAACTATTCATTATTCTGCCATGAAAAGAATACTTTCCTGTAAGAAATGAGGATTTTTTGGGCTTGATAAATAAATGGTTGATGCACTTGTCATGTACTGCCCTCTTGTAAGAAATGGTGACTTTTCGAACGTTATACTGCGATGCTGTTATGAGAAAATTTGTAACACTGTAACGTTGAAAAGTTGGGATCAGTCAGGCCCTAAAGCTCACTCAGGAACACAGCGAATGTTGTATCAGTTTACTTGGACAATCACCGCCATGTCGAAGAAATGAATTTATGGGCCATCTGACACCTCTTCGAGAGGGACACAAAATGTTTCGAAAAAATAAATATTGGATGCCAGTCACCGAAAGGATTGAGTTCATACAGGGCAGGTCCCAAAAGGGCGATGAAAAAAGTTGTGAGTAGAGTTTATTCAAAAGAGGCAAAAGACAATTCTCGCAGTGTAAGCAGAACATGTTATAAAGGTTTGTGCAAGATTACATAGAGAACGGACTTCATATTATAGGCAGAAGATATAACATTGAGAAGGGAAGCCTCGTGAGGGAGGAATTTAACCTTTAATCGAGAGGTAAGTTAAGCAAAATCCTGTTGTTGGATACGAGGGTAACCTGAGGATGGGGGTAAGCTGCTTTATATAGAAAGTTGTGCATGGGGTAATTTTTTTGTTTAGAAGTATCTTTGTATTTGAAACGGGCTGATAAAATGGGGATTATCGCATAACGACTGTTAAGTAAATCATTTACTTAAGACATAGTTCAGGATACAGTTTATATACATGCATTTTTTTATTGTCATTGCATGTTATATTCGTAAGCAATGTGTGGTGAGCATGGTAACAACTACCATAAAGGCTTTCAATATTCAGTGTGACATTTATTATCTTGTAGGATGGGGGTTCCCGTCCTCCTATTTGATTTGATTCAATGCAAATCAAATCAGAACCCTCATGTGCTTGTTCTAAGAAAGCAGTACAGTGTTGTATTGCACCGATGAAAAACATACCGGATATATTCGCTTCGCTTTTTCAGCGATGAACTGGGTGGAGTACTGGCAATAAACATGCTGGTAATGTTTGAGAAATGTTAATACGAACTTCGTCATTCGCCCGTTAATCGAAATGCTGATGGTGATCGTGAATCTGAAGAAGAATGTAATATCTGCGGTCTGCAAGTGGCAGATTGAGGGATATAAAATTCTCGCACTTCTTCGGGATTTGTCAGCATTTGTTAATAACTTTTCACGCTAAATAATAGGTTAAAATTGAAAGACAATCGGAAAAATATTATTGGTTTGAATTTTTATGTATGCTATGAATTAATGAAGGAGTATCCTTCCTCACATTTACCATAAAGATAGGAAAATTTTAATTATTTTGCATGTGGAGGCTTGGGTCCTTTCGAAGGCGATCATGATTTCTCTTTTTGTTGATCCGTATCATTCACAAGTCATAATTTTTAATTCTTGACATTTTATTATTCTATGACGAGTTCCAGAACATTTAGCCGAAGCCTTCTCCCAGTTAAAAGTAACAAGAATTGTTAACAAAAAATCTAATTTTTATGAACTTTTTTAGTGAACAAGTGTTGACACACACATGATGCTGAGGTGTAGACATCAATAACATATTGTGTTCTTTCTGACATCATGCAAAAACTTCTCCATGGATTTTCCACTTCACGGACCGTGGGTGGGAGAGTTATAGAATTATTCTGAGAGAAGCCTTATGCTCTAATGTCCCTTCAATTCTTCAAATTTATTTTTACTTAATTCTCGCTGTTTACTTTTAGTGCAAATTATTTTCCTCAAAATTTCATGGAATTGATAAAGAACGAAGACTCAATTTGAAAATGTCACATTACAATTTTTATCACTGCTCTTAATTTTTCATTTCCTTCTACTGAAGTATTCACGTAGCATCTTCTTGAGTCGAATTTTAGAATGTTCCCATTCCGCCATCGGACTTGGCAGCAGGCGGCTTGACAGGCAACTGACCGTCACATACAGTTCTCGTTTTTTCCAGTTCCGTTGGTTGATGTCAACAATATAAACGTCAGTTTTTACAATTTAATCAGCAGATGTGCTTCTATTCAATAGGAGGAAAAATATAAATTGCGTTTTAGTTTCATCGTCATGCTCTTATGCATTTGATCACCGTTTATTTTATTTCTCAGTACAAGGAAAACTTTTAACTCTTTAAGTGGCGAGAAAAAAAAACTTCTTCGTTATGATTAAAGAATACGACAAGGTAAAATTTTTTCTTCTAATGATATTGAACTAACAAAGGTGTTCGCCTTTAAGCGCTACTGAGTATACATCCATTGTATTATTGTACCTGTTCGGTGAGTTCGGTGTTACAAGATTCAATTGGTGGCACAATGTAGTGGATTTCAAGCTAGATCACAAGCGGCTTAGGTTTTAAGAAAATTGCATCCCAAACAATTCGTATCCTAATCCAGTTGCATCCCAAACAAGTCGTATCCTAATCCAGTTGCATCCCACACAAGTCTTATCCTAATTCAGTTGCATCCCAAACAAGTCGTATCCTAATCCACTTGCATCCCACACAAGTCGTATCCTAAGCAAGTTGTATTCTAAGCAATGTCTGAGAATATATACATGTCGTTGTATACGGCTAATATTAAACATTCGAATTGTAACATCATTTCCTCAACGAAAATATCAATAACTTTTCACAAGAATGAAGAAAAATAAGAACCCTAATTGCCGCAAAATGGCGAGCACATTTAAGATTCTCCCAAACAAAAATTTATACAAGATGAGAAATTCGTAACTGCTTGTGTTGGGACTTTTTGATGAGAAAATTATAACTATCATAAGTTATTGAACCTATTTAAGCTGTTGTCACAGCAAGCCATGTATTCACCTTAGTTTGAATTTCTGCCAATGTCAGTAAAAATTGGACGATTAGAAAATTTTCATTAAACGTTACAAGTGATGAGGCAGCAAACGCTTATGTCTTCTAAACAAATAACACAAGCTTCGTTACGACGTGTGAGGAACACAAAGTGAGATTTCCCTTTGCATTCTGTCATGTGGTTGTCGCTAGACTCTTTTTCTGTTTTGAGCTTCGAATCTCTGACAGAAACTTGGAAAATAAATTTCGAGCTCTGTCAGGCAGAGGAAGAGTGTTTCTTGCATGATCTAATGTCACGATCGTCAAGTGCTGAACATGTGTGAGTCCATGCATTGTATTGCATTCTATGCATGTTACATCTATGCATAGAATACATTGCGTGGAAGCTTTCTAGGTACATGGCAGGTGTTGCATCGAAACATGTGTCAACTGCACTATCGTCTGTTTCAAGGTTCCGAGGTTAGTTTGAACTCTATTGATTTATTTGAAATAGTTTTTATGTATACTTGTTTTGCTATTATAATTTTCCAAATATTTAGCATGATTTAAGTATTTTTATCATTATGTATTATTATTACGTTTAGATTTATTACCATCATCATTATGATTGTTTGCCGGTTTCAGTTCAAATTATTTGTCGCTTTAAAATTCAAGATTGAAGAACATTTATAATACAATACACGCAAGGTGGCAGCTGCCGTGCCTTCTAAACATACTAGACTGAACCGATGGGCCAGAAGCTAGTTACATTCAAGTAAAAAAATAATTGTAGAATGCTATGCATCTATGTACAATAACTGAGGATACATGAGTCAGCATGAAATTAAAGTAAGAGCCCGCGGCGCTCTAGTTTCACCCAAAAAGCTCGGAAAGTACATAACTTCTGACAATAGCCCTGCAATGTGCTGGCAAGAGTCCCATAACGAGAGAGGCAACGAGCTTTGTAAGCAATTAGGCAGAACAGGCTTAATTTTCATGGGATTTAGATTGTCTGCGAAGCATGGAGAGTTCAAACGCAGGCTCCTGATAGTTGTATGGAGTACAGAGAGATTGTTTCGAGCGAGTCTTTACTCTGGACAACAAAACCAAATTCTTCTTTGGAGTTACATTATTAAATGACACTCTATTTTGAAACTCTATATATTAAAATTCATTACAAAGAGCGTTTAAACTACCTCCAAATTGACTCCCAACTACGACATTTTGCACCTTATTGTGCATTTATGCTAAAGCTTCAGATTTTTTCCTCAACATGTCTTACAAAATTAGCACACTTTTATCCTAAAAAACTCTCTGCATTTGAATAAAATAATTAACTTGGGAATCTTGCTACCTTCAATGCAACTTCATGTTTGACGGTCCTCACATGAGCTAATGGAAGACAAAAATGGAACTAAAGTCAATGTTACACAAGTATCATACGAGGATTAGGTGCGTTGATTTTACTTGAGCAAAATGAAATTTAGAGTTTTTAGAGGGAATGAATTTTTAATAAACGTATATATTCAGTTTATGAATAGACTGGCGGCCCTAACGAAAACTCTGTGAGTATTTTCTCTGTCATTTTTAGGACCCACTGTGAAGAACACTTGTTATTTTATGCGATGACTTGGCATGCGTAGAATTAATTTTTTTCAGTAAATCGCCTTTGTCTGCCTCAGAGACTAATGAGACCTATAACTGGCATTATTATCTAACAGATTATAACTGACAAGCTTATTATTGAAGCCAAGAAAAGTGCTTCAACTCATAACTTTCTAATGCTTGCGACGAATGTTTTCGAAATGAGTTTCGAATTAAATTTCTTGCTACATAATAAGCCAGACTGGACGACAGTTATTTCTTTTTCTGCTTGATTTAAAATTTTCCAGTCTAGGAAAATAATGAGCGTCAAGTATTGACTTTTATAATAGAAATCATCCTACATCTGAAAGCCCAGATTGCAGTGTGTTTTTTAAAAGAAAGTTCAGCACAAAAGTCTGAAGAGATTTGTGATACTGAAGAAACTTTTCTTGTCAAAAGAAACGTTGGAGAAATAGTGTCGCACACGCTAGGGCAGTGGTTCCCAAACTGTGGTACGCGTACCACTAGTGGTACGCAAGGGCCTTCCAGGTGGTACGCGAACACTTTCGGGGTCATGAACAATTTTTATTTTGTTATTTTTTACTTCACAAAAATGTTTACTGCCTAACACGGATAATCTGGCAACGATTTGAAACTTTTGCCACACACCACCCACCTTGTCCCAGCGGCCCACCGTTAAATTCAAACAGTACACTTACTTAATGCGCTAATTATTAGCGCATTAAGCAAGATAAAATACAACTAATACTACATATTAGCAGCTAATATGTAGTATTCGTTGCATTTTGTGGACAAGAAATAACATATTTTGTGGCTGACGAACCAGGTGGTACGCGGCGACTGTACGGGACCTCCAAGTGGTACTTGATCACAAAAAGTTTGGGAACCACTGCGCTAGGGGATACAGCTGGACCGGAGTACGTGGAGGAACATGGAGGTACTTGGAGGGTCAGGACACATGGAGGACTAGGGGTACGTGGAGGAACATGGAGGTACTTGGAGGGTCAGTACACATGGAGGACCAAGGGTACGTGGAGGAACATGGAGGTACTTGGAGGGTCAGTACACATGGAGGACCAGGGGTACGTGGAGGAACATGGAGGTACTTGGAGGGTCAGTACACATGGAGGACCAGGGTACGTAGAAGAACACGCAGGGTCTGAGAGGCCCAGGGTACATTGACATGTACAGCACGTGAAGGTACTCTGAATAATTCCGGAAGTTGTGAAGTATTCAGTAGCTGCAGTCGGAATGCATGAGTGCTGTCCGTGCACGACAAGGAGACCACATGTCTGAAGACATTCACACAAAATCGAGTAAAAGAAAGAAGGAAGAAGTGGCAAGAATTCTTCTGTATAATAATACAGTTTGTTGCTTGCTTGCTTGGTCCGTCTCACTGTGACGCTCTTAAGGATTTAGATAGGAGAAAATTCGGTAGGGTGTACATGTATTGTAAGCATCGTATTGTGGATACCAAAGGCACATCCTTCAATGTGGAAACTCCACAAAGCCCGCGTCCACTAGCAAATTAAACGAAAAAATTCATTAAGAAACAACTTTCCTATCTATGCGTGTGGGTCTACTAGTTTTGGCATGAAGCTTAAATAGAAAAGGTTCTTGGGTCTGACAATTTGCTCCTCAAATTTGTCTCAATGATGAGCTTGAAACTTGCTACTTAAATGACGAACTATTGAACAAATTAAAAGCAACGAATAACGTTAATTAAAACGTTAAAGTCGCACTTAAGTCTCGTAGTGTAGAAGTAAGAGAACTTTGTTAGAATGTGTATTGATTTTAATAAATTGAGCAAAATCTTCGCTTGAGTTTTTCTAAAAAGAATGATTTATTGATTCACTTATGGATTTTAATGATTTTTTGAATTTGTGAATGAAAAATCATTCATGAATAATTTTTATATGGTGCTGATAATGAGTTTATCTCAATCAGATTAGAATAAATTGAGTAAACAGAGGCCAATTTATAGCTAACAAGCATTGTGTATCCTGAATACTAAATTTCTGCCGTCGTAATTCGAATTCATGCGAAATCAATGATCGATAATTCCATTTGAACAGCGTTAGTAATTAGCTTCTTGCGCTGCAATAACAATAACGCTGGTGGAGTGTACAGAGTACAAGTACAAGAAACTTGTGAGAAAATTACGTACTACGATGAAGTAATGCAGCAATGTGATGATCCCCTGTCGTGACCATAAAACTTGTGAGACGTGTCATAAACAGATGTCTATGCCATGTCTTTATTCCCTCGTGCACAAGCTAATGTATAGAAGCCACTTAGCCTGAATTATGTACTTGATGCACCTTGACGACCGTATTCCATCTACTTAAAAGTTGTCGCTTATATTTTCTCCATCCACGCAGACGCTGCACTCGTTTGGAATACCAGCTGGAGATCAGAGGCAGCTCTAAAAAGCTTAGCTCGGGACGACTTTATTCTCTTGGACATCGCGTGTGTCAGTCCATTGAGCTTTACGAGTCTTGTGAGACATGAGGACTGTCTTGCACAGTCTCAACAGTCATAACAGAACTGTCTTGCACAGTCTCAACGGTCATAACAGAACTGTCTTGCACAGTCTCAACGGTCATAACAGAACTGTCTTGCACTGTCTCAACGGTCATAACAGAACTGTCTTGCACTGTCTCAACGGTCATAACAGAACTGTCTTGCACTGTCTCAACGGTCATAACAGAACTGTCTTGCACAGTCTCAACGGTCATAACAGAACTGTCTTGCACTGTCCTGACAGTCAAAAGAAGCTGTTACCACAGTTTCGCGAGTCATGAAAGTATAGAAACAGACAGTCTTGACAGTCATGAAAGGACTCTGTAGCACAGTCTTGACAGTCATGAAGAAGTTGTCTCTCGCAGTGTTTACTCCGCACACCAAAGCTAAATTCTTCTTTAGAATTGCACGCAGTTCAACAAGCGTCATGACGAGCGCCGTCATGATGATGATGAATGCATGAAAACTTATGAGCAGTTGCTCGGTACTGGTTGTTAACTGTGAATATTCATCATATCTGTCCATTAGAGATTTGTAACTGCTGATAAAGTAGCAAGTAATCATGAATTGTCAAGCAAAAGAGGCTTGCTCCTAGCGGCAACAGGTAACTGATCAGTAAAAATAACCCACTGCGCAGCATAGCAGAATAAGCTGAGTAGTACCGGCCAACCCACACTTACATCAGCTAACTTTTTATAAAACATGAAGCCCTATGACATTTAAAATAAGACTTGAATTGCTGTTTTAGGCACCACGTAAAAATTTTCAACTCTATGTCTCGGGAATTTTTATTTGGAAAAAAATTATGAGGTTCAACACATATGGCATGTCAAAAGCAATGCACAAATTTTCTTCTTTTTTATCTTATATTTTTAAGTGGTCATCAAACTCAGAGCAGAATCGCTACGGCAGCATTTGACTCACCACCTATCGGTCATGTCAAACATGAATAACATTATATGTTATCATACTTTCTATGTTAAAAAACTTTCATGACATAAAAAGCTTTTATTGTGACTCTGTTTTTGTTGCAATTTGTCGTGTGTTGAGGATAGAAGACGTGGTGGTACAGGGCTGTACGACACACAAGTTTGTCACGTCGTGATGACATGAGCAAGTCTCACAAGACAACCAGACGACCGCATGTCACTCATGATTTTATTGTGTCCCGTAGCATGGCTACCTCACACCTTGAAAATAGCTTTAGGCCTACGAGTAGAACATATTTCTCTTTCTCAATATAAATAATTTATGGTTATGTGTATACTCCAAACGAGTTTTGATTATTTGGACAATGTACATATATCAGTAAATAAAGTTTATCTTCGGGCTCTGGATCTCCATTTCAACTCACTCCATGTTTACTATGGAAACAGACTAAAATTTTTCCGAACTAGTTTTCCCATTTCCATTCGTTGCTCGTCCCTTTAATTACCTGGCCGGCCCTTGCCTGCTTAATTACCTGGCTGCTCTTCGCCCATTTTAATTACTTGGCCTTCCCTCGCTCATTTTAGTTACCTGGCCTCCCCTCACCCATTTCAATAACCTGGCCTCCCCTCACCCATTTCAATAACCTGGCCTTCTCTCACCCATTTCAATAACCTGGCCTCCCCTCACCCATTTTAATAACCAGACCGCCTCTCACCCATTTCAATAACCTGGCCTCCCCTCACCCATTTTAATAACCAGACCGCCTCTCACCCATTTTAATAATCTAGCCGCTCCTCGCCCGCTTTTAATGCTTGTCCACTCGGTGCCCATTTTTATAATCTCTCCGCCCTCACCCTCTTTTATAAGCTGTATGCCCCTCACCCTCTTTTATTCCCTGTCTGCCCCTCACCCTCTTTTATTACCTGTCTGCCCCTCACCCTCTTTTATTACCTGTCTGCCCCTCACCCTCTTTTATTACCTGTCTGCCGCTTACCCTCTTTTATTACCTGTCTGCCCCTCGCTCACTTTTATCAGCTGCCCGCCCCTCACCCTCTTTTATTACCTGTCTGCCCCTCGCTCACTTTTATCAGCTGCCCGCCCCTCACCCGTTTTATCACTTCCATTAAAAGTAGATCTGAAGGTACAGATGCTCCTAGAGGACCAGGCTACTCTCACTTTATGGTCGCACTAAGGCCGTTCAGAGCAAGCTTATCGGAGTGCTCATGTGTTCGGGATTAGTGAAGTCGAAATACCAATTAGTTGCAGCTCGGACGCTCTCCAATAGTATACACTATTGTAAATGTAGTACAGCACATAGTAATAGTAAATGTAGAACACGAAACTTGGTTCAGCTCCAAGGACAAATGTAATGTTCAATAATAAAAATACATACACATCATTTTTAATTGCAACTTGAGTTTTCATCTGACAAGTTAATGAACTACACGTTTATGTTATTTAAAATTGGCATAATTTGCGATTCAGAGAGCTATAAATTATTGATATAATTCTGTTCTCTAAAACGATTTCCAGTTAAACTTGAAGCTGAATGAAATTCTCAGTATGAAGTATAGTCATTGAATTAGTTCCTATGTTCTCTTTCATTTAAGCTTTTAGTTTTCCTACGTGTTACTGTAAAAATTTTTCAGACGTTCACTTTTTTAACTTCATTCTTAATTTGTTGCAGCGACGTATACCTGGATGTATGAGTGCGTGAATACAACGCAAAATTTGTCCATCGAGATAGGAAAGTTATTAAAAACAGACAGGAATGAGAATAGAATAGAATAGAATTTGGCTATAGGAACGAACCTTCTGGCCCATTCTTGGGTCGGATAATTACTTCGATAATTATTTGGTTGTATACCCAAGTCCCATGCCGTATTTCTAGCCGCGTCAACCATGTCGGCAGCGGGATTCGAACCCGGGTCTTCCCGCTCGAAAGCAGATTCGCTCACCAGTCGACCAAGCTGGTGATGTTTCACCAGTCGACCAAGCTGGTGAATGAGCTCTTTTATTTCTGCCCGTTTCAAGTCGACGAAACCCACCATGATCTAACTAGACAAACATGATACTTGTACTTATTTGGATTGGTAGAAACCTTCTTTTAAGTCTAATGCCATCAACATTTTATCAACTCAACTTCCTTACAGAGCAAATAGCATACAAAATACGCCAGAGGGTATTTGAGATCAAACGGTTGTTGTATTTGTTTCATCGTGTACATCACTGGATGATTTAATGCATTATGTGCATCATGATGTACCGTATTATGAGCGTTATTATTTACTGCATTATGTAAATCATGATTTACTGTATTATGTGCATCATGATTTACTGTATTATGAGCGTCATTATTTACCGAATTATGTGCATCATAATATACCGTATTATGAGCGTCATTATTTACTGTATTATGTGCATCATGATTTACTGTATTATGAGCGTCATTATTTACCGAATTATGTGCATCATAATATACCGTATTATGAGCGTCATTATTTACTGCATTATGTGCATCATGATTTACTGCATTATGTGCATCATGATTTACTGTATTATAAGCGTCAATATTTACTGCATTATGTGAATCATGATTTACTGTATTATGTGCATCATGATTTACTGTATTATGAGCGTCATTATTTACTGCATTATGAGCATCATGATTTACTGTATTATGAGCGTCATTATTTACTGCATTATGTGAATCATGATTTACTGTATTATGTGAATCATGATTTACTGTATTATGTGCATCATGATTTACTGTATTATGGGCGTGATTATTTACTGCATTATGAGCATCATCAGAGCAAACCTGAACTGGGCGGTAGAATGCTTTAGTCGTTTAGACAACTGTTATTTAGTAATAATTTTATCCAAATTAAAATAACCTTAACTGGTTCAGCTATCTTCTCCAATTTCAATTTTTTATAGAATAACTTTACGAAAGACGATTTCTTAACTTGAAAATAGTGAATCGCAACATTATCGTGGCAGAAATGTTATTTGTTTAATCTTGTACTAAAGCATCCTAACGAAAAAGATTCTGGTGATGACTGTTCAAAAAACAACTTCTAACCGTGCAATCATTTGGGAATTCCATTGAATTTCAGTTCATTAGCATGAGAACTTTACGAGTTGTTAAAGAGAATTTTTTTTACCATTTCGAACAGGCAGTCGCGTCTCTAAAGGATTGAAAACGATCTGGAAGAAGAAAAACTCTCCTAATGATCTTGCCGGCACTCAACTGCCTAGGAACTTTTTCAGCAGTGAGGCAGCGGAACAAAAACTTTAAGTAAGGAGAATTGGAACCCCATTAACTCGGCCTTACAGTAGAGAATACGTTTTGATCGATAAACATAGAAGAAAACGATCATTATTCGTTTAATTAGTTATGGCTTTCAACTTTAAACGTTTCACAAATTACGGCCACCAACCGTCGTATTCACAACAACCAAAGTTAACTTAGCGAGTTACGATAGCTAGATATACATATGTACCTTCAGTAGGTAAGGGATTAATTCAGTTCCTCTGGATGCATGGCAGCTAGCATCGGAAAGAGGCTCGTCTGTGCTGGCAAGTCTTCAAAGATCCAAAAGCTACTGAGAATTATCCCCCGATGCAGAAATTCAAAGACCTAGCACAAGTTTTGTCTATGAGTAGGAGCTGTTTTCTTTATGTCTAAAATGTATGAAAAAATGCTGAAATTCATTTTTAACTTTAATTTTGTGAGTAAGGTATTATAAATATGAAATTTACCTATTTCTATTGGAATAAAGTGACAAATTTGAACTCTGATTCATACAAATTAGATGCAAAACGATTTACGAGTGTGATGCAATAATAGCGTTTATTTATTCTAAAATTTAACTAGTAACTGGAAATGAGTAATTGTCCACGATGTGCAGTTATACTGTAAAATATGAAAGCTGTTTTTTTCAACCTCCGATTTGGCATAAAAATCGACGATTTACATAACATCATAATTTTATTACTGAAAGTACTGTAGGGTTGTACTTATTTCTATGTCAAGACGTATTCCTCTTCACTGGCTGTTAACACGTTGACTCCGAAGTGGTACGTATGTGTACCACTTAGGTTAGGTTCTGTAATTTTTTCAGATCCTTCTAGTGACTATGCGTACAAAGTGAAGTTTTACACCAATCAGGCAATCGGAGTCAACGTGTTAACTTCTCTGAAGAAAGCATCGAGAAGCTTGTGTCACGATATGACAAATGCATCACTCGTTTTGGTGAGTATGTAAAGAAATGAGTAAGATACTGCAGCACTTTTGGTAATAAATTATTATGTTACTTAAATTTGGCTTTTTGTATTTGCAAGTAAACTGTACTCGCTTCATTACGGTGGCGTTCCATTTCTAACATTGACTTACACGGTATTCAGATTATATAACGATCTTGATTTAACAAGTTGACTTGCTAGTTGGTATTAATGGGAAACCAGGTTGAACTCAGATCTTTTCAATAATTTTGTTTTCTTGCGTAGGTTGCAGATTTCTGGAAAAAGTTGGAATCTTCTTCCATATACGGTAGTCTTCAAATGATGGCAGTTAAACTCTCGTTCGCAGTTAACGGTAACGACAAGAGCAACTTACCTCATAGAAGTTTTCTATCCTCCTGCAACGACGACATGACATCCTCCCAAGTTTAAATTAATGTCATGTAGTCGAAAATTTTAATATATTTATATGAAGTATTGAAAAGTGTGCTCTTATCGAAGATTATTCCGTCTAATTCCATAAAGAAATGAAGACTGTGTTAAACGTTTTGATTTACAGCGTTTCTCTCTTGTATTGATGACAACTATTACTTGGCACTTGTTATATTTGAAGTGTTGGATTGAAACAGTTGCCTTTCCGTTTTCAGGGACGAACTGAAATATCAGTCTGCTCTATTTGATATATTAGGAAACTGGCATTGATATAGTATACCCAATTTACAAGCTCATAGGGCTTAATGATTCCTCTGAAATGCTCACATAAATTAAACATTTTATCAGTCCACACTTCTGAACAGGAAAGTAAATGTAGATAAAGATTTCGAGAAAGATTCTTCAGTGAGCGCAGACTTCAAAAAAAACTTCTGTGATCGTACACTTCACATCTTCTTCGGTTAGTTTAAAGTAAAAGCAGCACCTCAATTCGCTGCCAAAATTTAGAAATGGTTGAGAACATCAAATGGCCTCGTTAACAGGCCGTCAGGCCCGGCATATTCTGAAATCAGAGCGATGTATTGTGGCAGGTCCAAGGCTTCCAATCTCCGGACAAGGAATTCGAGCACGGCGCCGTCTACCACGAACACGAGCAAGTGATAAAATGCGACCTAAATTACATTTGAACGTGAGAGAGAGATTACCATGACTGATGAGCAAGATGCAGCTTGGGCTTTTTGCTTCGCTAGTCTGCCTCTTGTGCTGTTTAGTCCTGTGTCTCTCATCTATCCTCCATCTACAAGAGATCTGTGGGGGATGTGGACCCCTTAGAAGGAAGGTAATTTGAATTCATAATGGAGGTTTCCTCATGAATTGCTCCTCCGTACAGCACAACATCTGTGAAATAAATGTTTTGAAAAACAAATTTCTGTCGGAAACCAAAGTTTTTGAGTGGTTTTTAGCTGTAATGCTCGTAATATGTAGGAAGATTGAAGGGACTTCATGCAGAAACGACATTTTTTCCATGAAACTTTTACTTCTAAAACAACTTAGCATGGAAAATATCAATAAGATTATTTTTCACGTAGTCTCTAGCTCAGAGATAAAAAATGTGGCAAGGAAAAATATTATTTCCTTACTCCGATTACTTTTAGCAATTGTATCGGCGAAATTAGCTGATATTTACTTGTTACTTTGTGCTGTTCAGACATACTTTGCTTAATTGTAGAACGTCAGAGAGAGACTAGCAACACTCGCAGTACACTGGACGACAACACGGCTCTGATCACACAGAATTTTATACAGGGTGACGTAAATGTAACATCCCTTCCTTTAAATATTAATAATAAATTAATTCATTAATTCTAAGCTTAATTATCAATTCAACTTTAAGGTCTTCTCTATCGTTTACAATTATCCCGATCTCTTAACCTCTCATAGTTTTTTGCTAATAATTTTCTAAAAGGAGGTGTTACTTATGCGACATCCTGTAGAAAGAGTCTAGTGTTTCTTAAGTTTGCATCAGAAAGCCTTGAAAACTATAAAGGATATTTCTAATCCCTACCAAATTTTCTCTTATCTAAATCTTTAAGAGTGTGACAGAAAAACTGACCAAACAAGCAAGCAACAAACTGTGTATTGTTATACAGTGAGATAGTTATTGCTAGTTCATATTACAAAGTCATAAGAAGTTTTACTCCGTAATAAATATCTTATGATTGATGCATTTTTCCGCCAATTTGACTCGAATCTCCGCGCAATAACTTCTTTCTTCTTGACTGCACTTTTTGTGCTCAAAGACCTTTTGTTTGGGCGGCCATTATGCAAGTGCCGCCTCGAAGACGATCATTTTACGATGAATTAAACAATTGAGAAGCCTCTGATCGTAACTTGTGTGGAGCTGAACGCCTTCCTTTGGTCCCATGCACTGGAGAAAAGCGAGAATTACATTGCATTTGGCTGGTCTCATAACGAAGCACTTTTCCTGCAAAATTTGTGAGGCAAATCAAATGAAGTTTGTTCTTGCTGGAGCGATGAAAAGTTTTCAGTTGAGTAAGAGGTACATTTGTTTTTATGTTCAACTCTCCTGAACGATAATGAATGAATATTTTTCAACCACTGTCTCGTTATATTCTATTATATACGAGTGAGTGTGCCTGTTAAAAATAAGGGGTTTTAATATCATGCATTTGAAGGAAGAATTTAAAGCTACAAATTCTCAGACCTAATCAGAAAGTCTACGGATTTAACTCCAACGGTTAAAAATCTATCTATCTGAAAGTCTATGTATTTAACTACCAGTATTTAAACTAGATCCCATTGTAATAACATAGGAAAAATTTCGCACAAATAAAATATATAAATTTATTTATTTAAGGACACACCTGGTGTTTTACTATATACATATTGTTGATGAATTTTGAATATTTAAAAATAATTAGATTCCAAGTATTCAAAGGTTGTTTTTTAAATGTTTACACTCACAATAAATATTATTCATTGTGGACATACTCTCAACATATACATTTAGTTCGAAGAATTTACATAAAAGACAATCAATATTCGTAGTAGCACATATATGAACCATCACATAAAATGTTGTTACACAACAGTATCTGTACCTGCTTGTACTTTTACTCGCTACAATGGTAACTTCTTGATTCTTCAAGTTAGAACAGAAAAATGGTCGTTTGTTACGAGCCTTAACAACTACTCGTCTGCTAGACCACTTTTATGTCAATCGATTGAAATACGCTTGTTATTTATGTGTGAACTTTTCAGTCAGAAAGCAAAAGGGAAACATGAATTGAAGAGCAAGAGTTGCGTCATCCTCTTGGGAAATAATAGTTTTTTTGAGTTCGACATATGTCATTTTATTCAGAATGGAAAATTTTGAATAGAAAAAAGTTGCTGCACATAAAACAGCTCTTTTAATCTTCTATGACAACCTCCCTTAAAGACTTTTTTATGCCTGTATTATGATAATTATTTATAGCAGAGAATGACGCTCGGAGGGCGATTGTGAACGTGTATTAATGGACTGAGACAGAGTGAATGCAGTCTCATAGAAAAGTTTAGACAATATTAACTATTTTTTCCGTTAATATAGATGAGCATTTAAATCATAGTTTTCAACGAAAATACAATAAAATTCCGGATTGTTATCGTATTAGACAACAGTCAGATAATGACACTAAATGATAGTTTTAGTATTTGTTTATATCAGAGCATGATAGCAACAACAACCTTCTGTGGAGTGTGTGGGAGCACTGCACAGGGAGTGTGTGGGAGCACAGAGAGTGTGAAGGAAAGAAAGAGAAAAAGTTTAAATTAGAGAGGAAGTGACAAAGTACTGGGGTGTGTGGGAGCATAGAAGTATGAGGGAGTATGAGAGTATGAGGGAGCATGAGAGTATGAGGGAGCATGAGGGTATGAGGGAGCATGAGAGTATGAGGGAGCATGAGAGTATGAGGGAGCATGAGAGTATGAGTGAGCATGAGAGTATGAGGGAGCATGAGAGTATGAGGGAAAGGAAGGAAACAGAGTGAGGACAAAGGAACTAAGATTTGAGACACAACTTACGACCCTTTAAAAGTTTCTCGCACGAAATGAAGTCTTCTGACGTACGGAATAAGAACGTTTTTCGTTTTATTCGGTTGAGAGCGTAGATGGTTTCCTTCCAGTAGTGCAGTGACAAATTTATTACAACTCTATGTTGTGATAATAAACTTGTTATCGTAATTTTGTTGCCAGTACTGACTTCGATCACAAGAAAATTGCAACACATCTGAATGTGCTACTCAAATTTGTCGACTAAGCTGTGATGCACTGAACACTTTTATTCTGAATTATTTACGGATTCATTTAATAGGAGTAAGTTAAATTGTAATATATACATCAAAGCTAGAAGCACAAGAATTTGGCAGGAGCACCAATCATAGGCGCATCACACATCTCAGAAATTTATTTCCCTCGTTTGATGGTTTAACGAAAATAAAAATTTTAAACATTTATTAAACGTACTCGTGTGAAATTATGTGTTATTTACTAAATTAAAACAATGGTTACAAAGAATTTGCTGTTAAATAAAAGAGAAAAGGTCATTAAGTAAGTTTTAGTTCAAGCCAGTACTCTCACCAAAAGCTGCTTCGAAGTACGACGGTATGGGACCTATCATTACTTTCTGAGGGCAAATGTGCCCTCACAAGCAACTCTCTTTTGTAGAGCCAGCCGGATTCCAGTACAACGTATCACTGATACCGCTTGTGTTATCGGTGGCCTCGTACAATCTGCAGGGATCTAGTACAATAGATCCTCATAATAGATCCTTTATATCTGGGTTGATATCAGCCCGTCTGTTGAAGCCTGACAACTACAGGATGTTAACCCTGCAGTGGTCAGAGAATGTATGGGACACGACGTCGTTACGAACGTGAGCTCGCGAGAATCTGTCCACGACTCAAAGCTAAAAAGTTTCGTGCCCAGCCTTTGTCGATAAAACGATGCCATACCAAAGTTAAAGTTCCCTTCCACGAGATACCACGAGTTCAAAACGGATATTAACGACAGCAATTTTGAGGAGTTTGCGGAACGCTAGCATTCTGCAATGAAGCAATAGGTCTGTTAGGTTTTCGCTTCACTTCATGACGTGTGGTTTAATATTACTCATTCTTTTCATCTTATCTGGATGCAATGCTTGTCAAGCTTAAAGCTCTTTTCTTGCAGTACAACGGCAACTGAACTGCGTAAGGAGACAAAAATATGATATAAGAAAGATGTAACAGGGAACTGTAAACATTTTTATACTATATGGTATAACAGGACACCACAAATATTCATAATAATGTAACAGAACATTATAAATATCTATAATGACATGGCTTCGAGTCAGAAGTATTTATCATAATTTACAATGTATCAATAAATAATTATAATGATAAACCAGAGACTTAAATGTTTGATAATAATGGTGAGAAATAAAAGAACATAACTATTGATACAAGAGAACAAGAAATAGTTATAATGACGTAGCAGGGAACTTTGTAAAGTTATATGAAGGAACTATTATATAAGTATTTACAACACACCAGAGAGCCAAGCATAATCTGAGAATCCTACAGCTATGCGAAAAATAAGAAAAGCTCAAAATTACGAAACGTAAATTTCAGGTATAGCTAAAAATACGCACAGCTGAAACGATATTTATTTTTAGTTAGAACACAGCTCGAGTTGTATAATAAAATCAATATCTTCAAGCTGAAGCTCATGTCTGAAGCTCACCTGCTTTGTCGACTGGTGAGCGAACGGCTTCCAATGCTGGAAGACCCGGGTTCGAAAACCGCAACCGCCATCGTCTGTTTGTCCTTGACCATCAGCGGCTAGAATTACGGCATGGGCCTTAGGTAGCGACCCAAGAATGAGCCAAAAGGCTCGTTCCTAATGCCTCATTTTATTCCTATTCGTATTCCTCATCTTTCGCAGGATCACCACAATAAAAACTACAATGCTTTTGAACTAGACATGTCCAAGTCGATTTATTATATTTTTCGATATTTTGAACATTGTGTTATAATGGAATCCGAAACTTGCTATGGTATTGCGTATGGTTGGTCTGGCCGGCACATCACCTTCCCTTACAGTCGTGCGACATCGCAGCAGCAGCGGGAGTTGAACTGATGAGGGGAAGAAGGATGTATTTCTCACCGGAATATCAAGAATGAGTGATGGTCTCAACAATGAGAACAGGCCATGATTTGGAACGAAGAAGGAAGCAAAATACAGTAGAATAGAATAGAATAGAATGAGGCTATAGGAACGAACCTTCTGGCCCATTCTTGTGTCGGATAATTACTTCGATAATTATTCGGTTGTTTACCCAAGTCCCACGGCGTATTTCTAGCCGCGTCAACCATGTCGGCAGCGGGATTCGAACCCGGGTCTTTCCGCTCGCAAGCAGATTCGCTCACCAGTCGACCAAGCTGGTGATAGTCGACCAAGCTGGTGATGGATGTATTTCTCACCGGAATATCAAGAATGAGTGATGGTCTCAACAATGAGAACAGGCCATGATTTGGAACGAAGAAGGAAGCATAATACAGTAATTGCGATGCGTTGGGAATAGCTGTGACTCTTATGAAAGTTAGATCATACGTTCTGTGTGAAGTTGAACAGCGATTACCTCGAAACAAAAATGTACATACAAAAACGAATGCAAATTATGGCTCACATCTTAGATTGTGCAGCACCTGCAGTATCGTGGATACCAAATGGCAACACGAGGAGGACAAAATTGACCCTTGTTTGCCTACAAATACTGTGAGCGAGAGTAACAGGTTTAGATCCTACTGCAATTTCTGCCAGGATTTAACGAACGTAAGATTGCTGTTAAGTAACTCATCACAGGACAAAGTCAAGAATACAAAGACCAAAGCAAACAATTTTGCTTAGCACAACTCATGTCTCCAGTTAAAAGGAGGATGTTTATGTTTTGGGACTGCAATGAGGCTGTGAATTGGAAGCATAGCTGAGAATTTCACTTCTGTAACTCCATTCCTCGTATGAAATTTCAATGGTCTCTTGAGCCGCAGTTAAAACAAGGCATTTCCGAGAGAGGAAATTCAAAATTTAGCGAGTCTCACTTGTACAAAGTGGCCATTTAGTTTTGTTTTCATTTTCTGGCAATCCGAAAACGGCATATCGCTTTGCTTTCAGGTAACTTCTAATATCTATAATATTATAAAGCACGAACTATTTACGTATAACATGACTGTTGAACTTTTTGGTAATTCAACAGAATTTGGTAGTTTGATTAAAATTTTAATCAAACGAAATATGAATTGCATACTCTGGCTTTCTGGCTATAAGGAAAGGATAGCCGTAATACGAATATCAGAAGAATAAACTGCTTGAAACATGAAGCTCCTCAGTTCTTTCGATCGTGATGTCTACGGTTAATAACCCTACATATAACGACCAGTTTCCTCTATGAAGTTTAACAAAATTCACTTTTTCATATTCTAAATGTTTCGTTCTAAAGTTGTGCGAAATTCTATAAAAAACGAGCAAAGGTGAGTGGAAATTTAAGCAATGTTACGTTCAGTGGAGAAATAACTTGGTTGTTAAAGGGCTTATTATGCAGGTTGGTCACGCCTGAAAGCATGACTCGAACTATCATTGTTGTGACAGGATGTCAGTTTAGGTAGCTATGATACAGAGGGCTAACGTCAGCAATGCGCCCCGTGTTCTGGCCTCAGCCAACAAATATCAATTAAAAATAAACGCTGCCTCCTGACCTATTAAATACCTTGACCCTTACAATAAATGTTTGAATGCTCCTGTGTGTGATGCCGCAGCACGAGAATCAGAACTGAGTTTCCAGTACTTTTTTTCACTCACTCTATAGTAAAAGTTTGTCCAATTTACTCTCACGCTGTGATAATAACACGAGTGTATGTACACCCTGAAATAAAGCTAATTAAAAAACTAAAATTGGATTGCCAGAGGCCAGTAGATAACAGAATTTGCTGGAACTTATTTTATAACAAACTAGTGTGTATTCCCGTAAAAAATAACGGGTCTTAATATCATGGATTTGAACGAAAAATTTAAAGAAAAAGAATTTTAGACCTAATCAGAAAGTCTACGGATTTAACTCCAGCGGCTGAGAATTTATATACCTGAAAGTCTACGGATTTAACTACCAGTATTTAAGGGAGATTCCCATTGTAGTAACATAGGAGAAATTACACACAAAAAATATATATCGATTTATTTATTTAGGGAAACACCAGGCATTTTATTATATAGTGTTGATACTGAAGTAATTGTTTTTTAGTTAACTTGAACCTTCACTGCGCAAATAGTTCTGTGCAGTGAGAATAGCTGTCAACTGCGTCACTTAAAGGCCACTCCCACCTCTTAGGTCTCTGTTCCCCCTGACCTCGAGCGTAAAGGTACTTCTACTCCTCAGACTTGACAGCCCTGAACAAAGTAGATCGATGAAAACTCGCTACAGATGACTGCAGCAACAAGGAAGGCGTGAATAGAAAGTGTGGAGGAACAGCGAGTGTTGCAATCGATGACACAAGGTACTCGACTGGGGACAAATTTATACATAAGAGTGACAGCTGAGTTTTGTGTGTAGAAGGGGAGAACGTGTCGAGTGGAGGAAATGATTGGATGTAGAAAGAGTTGAGAGTAAATAGAATTGAAAATAAAATTGTGTCTACGCATATTTTAATACGTCTGTAGTCGTACAGTTGTACCAGGCATAAGATTGTAAGAAGGGAAAAGATAAAGTACGTAATTACCTTTTAATTAAGTATGATTCATAGAACAAGTCAACAGGAAGTATAGGTATGAACTCTGAATGCTTCATCAACCGTTGAGTGTAGATGATTCTATTTAATTATTGTCGAACGTGGTTAAGAATACTTTGTAAAATAAAATCCTTCGTAAATATTAAAACCCTCGTACGTACTTGCAAGAGAATGTCAACTGCAGCATTATTTTAAGATATAATATGTAATGGAATGCTGAATGGAGAAAATTATTCTCAAAGTAAGACTGAGAAGGTTTCTCGCATCGACCTTCTATCTGCCTGCCATCGTCCATCAAACTTCGTGAATAAGCGGATTTTGTACGTGTTGATATACAAGATACGTGACTACTGAGTTTCATGAAAATTTGATAAATTAAAAATATTACCAGAGTGAACAATTACGTTGACGTTCTGCTTTAACTTAGATGATAAAATTGTTTTGTAGGAGTGTGTTGGAAAAGAGTTATACAAGAATTGTACAGCACACATTGCATGTTAATTCATATTATCATTATAAACTATTAGTAGACCCACACGTGAAATTTCAGGTGTTTTTTTACTGAATTATTTCATTTTATTTGCCAGTGGACGCGGGTTTATGAAAGAATTTCCATACTGAAGGAGTTTCCACCCTGAAGACTGTGTCTTTGGTATCCACAATACAATGCTTACAATACATGTATACCCTACCGAATTTCCTCCTATCTAAATCCTTAAGAGCGTGATTGAGAGTCGGACCAAGCAAGCAAGCAAGCAACACACTGTGTATTATTAAATCAGGGGCCTACACTCCGAATTTTTGGCCTGTATTCAGCGCGAAGTTCAGCAGCTACGAAGAAATTCAGCTGAAAAAATATGCGAAATAGCTTATGTACGACAGGATCAAAAGCTCTAATACAGTATTTTGACTTTCGAATATATATTCTAGAAACTATATTTGCCATCGTAATTTAGGAATTAAATTTCATTGTGTCTCATCTTATTCGAAAACGAATTTCTTCCTATATAAATCCTCAAGAGCACGACAGAGAGACGGATCAAGCAAGCAAGCAAGCAAGCAACAAACTGTGTATTATTATAATAGATAGTTCCCGTGGAAATGCCCCAATTTAGATTTGACGAATTTGAAATCATTATAAAGATAAATGGATTACAGATTTACGACGCATCATTGTGTTTTAAATGAATACTTTTCATTAATATACATATACAGAACTTCCATTCTGTATCTTATCTACCGATAACATGGCTATGTAGGAGAAAAAAGCTAAGAACGGAAAAATTGAGCATTTTATAGTGATCGGGCGGGTTTGGTGTCCACAATACAATGCTTATACTACATGCATACCCGTTCTGATTTTAGTTCAATAATTTTTCTTTGGTAATAGATAGGAAGTAATGGGACGGACACACACAGATACAGAGAGAGAAACAGAGAAACAGAGAGATGGAGATACATTGTCTATTATATATGTAGATAGTGGAATAGATTTTATACAAGCTTATGGATACAGATTTCGATATTTAGGTGTAAGAGTGGATGTAGGCAATGTATGTTCTGCTTTGAGGACAGGAGTTCTATGCATTTTGTATCATTAAAAAAATTATTATATCAGTAGCAAGACTCCAAGATTAATCAGCTCTAGCTCATCATTCTCAAATGACAGATTTTCATCTAGATTCGTGCAAATACGTACACTTATGCGACGGTGAACACCACATGTAGTGACGTGATGAGTTCTGACACCCAGACCTCACCACGCAATGCAGTACAGCTCGCTGCCGTACACCAGAGGACACAATTCTGAGCTCTAGATTGAGGTGGAGGCTGGTCCTGCGATAACATAGCTGCTTCTCAACTGGTATTAAGAATGTGTTTAATTTCATTAAGATCCAAATTCACAAAAACAGATAACGTCCTGAGAGGGACATTGCTGGAACTTTTCACCTTCCTCTGTAGGATCAGAAGACCGTGAACTGCAGGGCTGCAGAGGGCGACATGTTGCTTACCTAACAGCTGCAGAGATCCTGTTGCACATGCAAGAAGATTGTCCTACGACAGGTATATGTATCAGCCCTGAGACTTGAACTGGTGTGTGGTGACATCACAAACCTAAACACAAAGGCTGGGCTATGTACTCGAAAAATGTTAGCACACGAGGGTGTAGTAGAACACATGTACGAGTTCATACGAAGTCAGTAGGAAAACTAAGATGTTATGAGTGCATGCATAGAGCACAGACACAAGGATGTATTGGGACATTGAACTAAGCCTCAGGGACACTATTGTTGTGTCCTACATCAGCTGAAGCTCAATGGTACATTAAATATGGCACAATAGAGGGCCAGTGAAGCTTGCAACACAGAGTGACAGATAGTGTTAATTTCTGTTACTTGTTGTCTCGACTGGTAATATTGCAAGTGAGTGCATCAAAACGTCTCTCACTAGTACTCGTTTTAAGAATCTCCATTTTTCTCCCCGAATTTTGTGGTGGCCTTTATTTTCCTAGATCCATTTCAACGTCTCATTATTATTGATGGTCGCAGCAAAACAGTCTCTCTATAGCGATGGGTAACGGTTCAGGGTGCTGAGCAACTTGCATGAGTGCTGGGTTCGATCCATTACACCAGCTGAAGTCACCTTGGAAACCTGATCGGAGAAGATAATAGATCTCTCGCTTGTATGTTGCAACGACGAATCACTAGAAGCAAAAGAAATAAGATACTTCTTTTTATGTGATTAATACTGTCATGTCTTAAAAAGACTGCCTTCCTGAATGGAAGCAAAATATTAGAGCGTATCATTTTTGTGAGAATAACTGATCCTATTCGTGACGTCTCTCCCACCAGATGATGTGCCATTATGTTAGCCAAATCAGTCTCTTTATTTTATTTTCGTCTCTTCGTTTTGTTTAGGTTCTTCCGTCACTTTGATGGCTCCGTAATGGCCCTTACGACAAGCCTCTTGTATCATGAAAGCAGATGTATTGTAGCCCAGCTCTATTGATTTACCTCGTTCTTTGGTGTCATGTAATGAAGAAGAATGCACTCTGTGTGTGGGCAACCAAGTGAAATACTGAAAGAAACCAAAAAAAGTAAGGGATCAATTTTAACAAATACTCTCACCAAAATCAAGATGTTTCAATTTTTAATTATTATATCCCAATCCGTTTTATTTGCGAGTGTTCATTGTAACGAATGCGTTCTGTAGAATAGATACTCCAACACAACTGTCAGCTTCCATTAACTGCGTGAAAATTGTCGAGCAATAAATTTGACGAAATGTTTTGGATATGTTTAGAAATGTTAAAGATTTATTATTTCTATTTTTGAACAATCAGAGTTGAATCTTCTCTCCTAAAAAGATCATATGACTTTAGAAACACTTTTGAGTTTGCACAAATCTCACTAATGTATATTGTTTACGATGCTAAGTTATGATTTTTTCATATGCAGGAAATTTCCTGGATTGGAATAACAAAAGTCGAAATAATTTGCTCATAGGATTTCACTAAATGATCTGTGAATTTTAAGAGAAGTTTAAGCATAACGGTTACAGAGTTACATCTACCGACAACTGAGAGGTCATTTGAGGTGACGGACTAAGCGGCATGGGACTTCGGTATTACGGTATGGGACTTCGGTATTGAACCAAGAATGGGCCAAACGGCTCGTTCCTATTGCCTTATTCTATTCTAAGGAAGAATCGTGCTTCCCAAGCACCGCCAGACAAAACCCAAGCATAACATCGAGTAACTGACTGCACACAATAAGATCATTTAGTAATTGAAATTGAGTAAGAAAATAAATAGAAATGATCTAAAAAAGCACTTTAATTTTGAATAGCCCTAAAATTTTAAATAAATAACTATCAGTTCAGGATAATTACTGTACAAATTGAGCGGTGAATCCCATTTCTAGTGACTGTTAAATGGAGGCTAAAGACCGTTAGCAACACAGATATATAAGTCCACCTTACCCCGGGTAAGAACCTTTCCAACTCCAGCGTAGTCAGGCTCTGAGGGATCCAGCAGTGCGGAGTTCCAACATGTTTATCCGACGTCCGTGAATACAAACAAACAATCTTTATTTCCAATCAAGTACACAGTACATAGACATTTAGTACATTGGTTTTTAAATTCTTAAGGTTAACATTCTTAGAGTAAGGATGATGGTGAGCTCCATGCGACGATCCTGGGATGTGTCCATGGGCGGGAAGTTGAGGTCTTACCGATAAGTGCGAGCTCACGGCGTGAAACGAGAAACAGCTCGTATTCATTGCCGGGTTTCGAACCCGCACGCAGTCTTTCTGCACAAGCAGAGACCCGATACAGAACACGGGCCGCATACCACTTGACTACGGTGGTTGCTACACGAACATGGGTAGTAAGGGACATGGTTACTAAGGCACATGAGTGCTAATGGACATGGATACTAAGGAGCAAGGGTACTAAGAGACATGGTTACTAAGGGATATGGATACTAAGGGACATAGGTACTGAAGCTGAAGCTACAAACCAAAGCCTGCTGCCATCGGTAGCCTCAAGCGTACATTTGAATTGATTTGTGGTGAATTGCATGGCTCTACTACAAACGAATACCGCGACGAGGCTAGTTTTCATCGACCAGTAAGCAAACATGACAGAAGAAGCGAATCCAGCGACGAGGCTAGGCTCCGTTACGACCAGAAGCACGACATTAACCAATGAACGGTCACACTCAGGCAGCAGTGCGCAGCCAACCGTCCTATTTAACAAGGCTGCAACGCTCTGCGTGACGGACTCTACCAAGCACTTCCAAAGTTAACATCTCCGCCAAGAACACTCATCACCTCAAGAACTCAACACACAGCCAACAGCAGAGCAAAGGAAGCAGAAACCAGCCATCCTGTCTGCGGACAGGATGGGGCACAAACAACCCACGCACTAACAAGAAGTGCACGTGCTCCAACTCTATACGTCCCGGTGCTCTGCCAGCAGGACGTGCGCATCGAAGAAAGAAGAAGCGACAAATAATATAATATTCAAATGCCCAAGTACAAAGTATTAAACTCATCCTGCATTTAATTGCCTTTTCTCTAATTGAGTTCCTCGACGGTCCCTTACTCCCTCAGGCGCTCACTCCGAGTAGGATAGAGATATTCAATGTCTGCTCGGAGATGAGAGATGTCTGAGGGTTGGGACTGAAGAGTGATTGTTATAGAAAGATCACTATAGATGTAATAAATAGATTTAAATATTCCATCCAGTAAAATTTAACGTCGAAGATATGGAAGTCATGCAGTGGCAGGTTCACAATAAAGGGTCTCTTTTGAGAAGGTCGTTGTCCAAAGAGCTAGACAGGTGTGGAAACGGACAAGTGTGTCGCAGCACAGATGTAGAGCAAGACAGATGAGTTTGACTGCTTTGCTATTAAATTGAGACAACAACTGATGTAATATGCAATATGTACCGCACATTACTTCCAGCTTCCACGAACTGATATAATACTTGAATAAAACAGCTGTTGTTGCAGGACCCACACTGGGTGTAGTAAACCAAGCCTGTCTACTGCCTACACAGGATGACCCCCGTGAACTATGCCTATGAACGAGACTAGCAGCAAATCTACACAATTTTCTATCCCTATTTTTAACGAGAAACACATGACTAAGTGTTTCCAGTTAAGCCAGAGAAATTCTGAGCATTGAAGCACTTATTTCTGAAGTGTTTCGACTCGTGCCAGCAAGCATCCTCAAAACAGGCAAGTTGCAGAGTTCCAAAAGAAGAAAGCAATCAATTTATTTCCTTAATTGATGTGCCTCGGTGCTCAAATCAACAACGCCAGAAAAATTGTCTTTGGATTTTGCTGGCTGGAGGCTTACAAAGCCTGCCTGAAAAGGTAGCGTCTTTTGCCATGAGATAAAAGTCGTGAGAGATACTACCGGATATCTTGGAATAATAAATAAATAATGAATAATTGCGTTTTAAAGTTAAGAAACTTTATTCATTTATGTAAATTGACTTGAATTGGCTTATTTTTAGTTTTTATTTTCTCGGTACAAAAATACATCGGACTTAAGAATACATGAAATTGAGTGTACGAAAAATTTGCCTGATGTACATGCAGTCATTCTGTTCTCAGCATTATGTAGGGGTGACAATTTTTCAACCGTGCCGTTTCAGTTGTGGAACATTCTGCTCATTTTATTTCGCTTTACAGAACTGAACATTTTTAAATCAATAAACACATGTACGCAAGTCGCTCTGTTGAATACTCTGTTAGTCACGTTTTTGAACAACGGAATACGATATTCAACAACAATTAAAATTTCTTTCTGTTAAATGATATTTTAACCAATTTGTGCACAGAATTGTACTCGTTTTAAATCTCGTACGGACTTGTCAACAGCTTTTACTGGTCGTATCAATCAACACACGGGATCGGAAGACACCCTTGGTTGGTAAGCGAGTTTACATGTCTGTGATGTCCTTCATATTTTTAAAAAGATTTGCATTCTTCACCAAGAACTAATTTTGCCCGGAAATATAAAAATCATCTATATCTAGTTGTCCCCGATAATTCTATTCGTGTAAATAATTTTTTAGAGTGAAAGGATTTTTTATTCCTGCAATAAAAAGTAGAACTACGGATAAAGAGCCCGTGATTATCTCTTGGGTACTAAAAGCTGAAATAATACTGTTCGAAATTTACATCTAGAACGTGTGGTATTAGTTTAAAGGTCACAACTTTCACAAAGTCGGAGATTTTGTATAAGATTTAGCGAACGCTCTATAAACTGAGCACGTCGCACAGAACGCTTTCTCAAGCGCTGGTGAAGAAAGAACATAAAACTTAATGGAGAGACATGGGACCTCCGAAAAATAGCTAAACTACCTGCCTGGGACTTCCAGGACTAATTTTTATGACTTGGGTATCAAAAGATGAAAAGTTCTGTGCTTATCTTTTATGATTATTTAGACAGAAGTTGACTCAAGGGGAATTTATCGCAGTAATCAAGATTTTCCAGCCTAAGGAATGGTTGGCCGGGATACACTCAGTAGCAGAAGATTATATAAATTCTAACACTCTTTTGGCTTAGAAACACCACATACAATTTTACTGAAATTTGTGCGTGCCGTTCACTAAAAATTTCCAGTTATGATAACTTTGCAGTATAGAGTCTTACATTGTTATCCAAATTTCAACAAAATATATTATTACGGTCAGTGTTTGAGTCATTATAACGATACAGCTAGTGATTTAGTAGACCAAAAACATGAAAAATGCATAACAAAAATTCTGAGAGCTTCTACCTTACAACTTGAAGACGTCGAACATGACAACCTGACTGAGAGACCTGACTTGAGGCATGGTGTGACTGAGAGACCTGACTTGAGGCATGGAGGTGTGACTGAGAGACCTGACTTGAGGCATGGAGGTGTGACTGAGAGACCTGACTTGAGGCATGGTGTGACTGAGAGACCTGACTTGAGGCATGGAGGTGTGACTGAGAGACCTGACTTGAGGCATGGAGGTGTGACTGAGAGACCTGACTTGGGCCATGAAGACATGACTGAGGGATCTGACTTGGGCCATGGTAATATGACTGAGATGACAAAAACTAACATTTTGTTTCTGTCAGTGTTCCTTTACTGACTAGCTCGTGCTTGTGTGCTGACTTGGTCATGGTTGTGTGCCGACTTGGTCATAGTTGTGTGCTGGCTTAGTCACGGTTGTGTGCTGACTTAGTTGTGGTTGTGTGCTGACTTAGTCGTGGTTGTGTGCTGACTTAGTCGTGGTTGTGTGCTGACTTAGTCGTGGTTGTGTGCCGACTTAGTCGTGGTTGTGTGCTGACTTAGTCGTGGTTGTGTGCTGACTTGGTCATGGTTGTGTGCCGACTTAGTCGTGGTTGTGTGCTGACTTAGTCGTAGTTGTGTGCTGACTCAGCACCGGCCAAAAAATTTAAAAATGTGTCTGAGAAATCATGTTTTCTGTAAAACTCAAATTTCCATAAAATCTTCCTTTTTAAGCGAGGAAAACCTGCCAGGTGTACATCCGTGGCCATTCATGTAAATAACGCATGAATATTCATCTCCTGGCTACAAAGTTCACACCCAGAATTCTACTCAAGCGCAGGACTCGAAAATATCTGTCATTGTAGCTTAGAGGAAAATTTTATTTTTGCATTATATTTGCACACAATATTCCTCGGAACTCAAACGCAAATGTTCGCTCACAAAACTACCACAAGTGATGTAAAAATCTGCAACATTCATTTCGTTCTCACTTGTGTCTGCAAAAGGACATTTTGCTTCACGTTTTGCTGTCTGAAAGCAGCCGTTTTCAGCCGTAACTCAGTTCCAATTCAGAGCTTGCCTTGTATCGGACATTCGAATAAGATGAAATAGAGGAGATTACGGACTGCGTTTAATATTCCTTCTGGTATTAGAATTTTAGATGAAGATTGAACCACGGTCGTGTGTCGTACGTTTGCAGATTAAATAGTGAACATGAGAGGGAACATGGGACGGAACATGGGAGTGAACATGGGAGTGAACATGGGAGAACATGGGAGTGAACATGGGAGTGAACATGAGAGGGAACATGGGACGGAACATGGGAGTGAACATGGGAGTGAATATGGGAGTGAACATGGGAGAACATGGGAGTGAACATGGGAGGGAACATGGGAGTGAACATGGGAGTGAACATGGGAGGGAACATGGTAGGGAACATGTAAGGGAATCTGAGTTCAGATGTCGGAATAAGATTTACAGGCTGCAGAGTTGAGGATGCTGTTACTACATCTCTAGGAATTTAAAATGAGTGAAATAAATTTCCTGCTGCATTCATATATTCATCTGCTAGCATTTGTATATAAGTGTATTATTTTTGGTATGAAATAGTTTTGTGAATTTGTAGTTTGAAGTTTTTGTAGTTTGTAAATGTATTAATCTGTAGGTCTACGTCTCTGTAGTCTCGTAATTTTTTTATATCAATAAATGAATGGAAAAAATATGTACACCGACAAACCGATAAATGCAGCATATCACGCTTTCGATAACCGTAAGTTAATATTTTTTCGTAGTACTACGTTTTTCATTGTACTATATAATATATAATAAAATAATATCAAATATTGTACATTTATCATAGTACTGGGAAGCTTATTGTAGATTAGCTACAGAATAGAATAGAGTATGACAACAGGAACGATCCTTTTGGCCCATTGTCAGACTGCTATCCAAATCCACATGAAGAGGAAAACTTTAACTTTAGTATCCTAATATCAGAGACCATTGAAGAGTTCATTGCAGGTGGCCACTACTGCTGACATTGAGCACTGAGAAAATTAACATCGGTTGGGTGCTTGACGCTCCAAAGCTAACCATCTGTAGAACCTCCATCCAGCCTGTGTTGTGTGGTCAGGTGTCAGATTATACGTCAGCCTCGTAGATCAATTTCATTCGAGGTCTGCAGAAAATTTTTACTGGACGTCAGTATGCAAACTCATGCAAAAATCAAAACAGACTCAGCGACAGGCTCAGCGGTGAGGAAGAATGGACTAGCGAGGCTCGTATGAGCACATGGACTCAGACAACAAAGCCAAATTATTGTGTACGAAACGGTAACCTCTTGTGGTGGTATTCTAAATATACAGAAAAATTAATCAGAGCTGATTTTGATCTTACACTTGTCTATGTAAACAAAAAATCGTTCTTTTACTTGGCCAAAAACATCCGTTTTCTTTCTCCATAAAAACTTCATAAGAGTCATAATAAAAATGTCGATATTCCATGATCATTAGTAACATTCAAAATGTTGTCGGGCGCGAAAATAGAAATAGAGAACTGAGACGAGCAAGTCAGATACATAAACAGAGGTTACGTACGTAAACAGAGGTTACGTACGTAAACAAAGGTTTTCAGTTTTTTAGCTTTCAATCCCTGCCTGATCGTTTTTGTTCCTGGTTGTGAAACACGAAAATCTAATACGATTTTTTTTATAATCTTACCTGATTACTTCGATTGAATGCATACTAATAACTCTAATCACCCACCAATTTTATAGAGTTATGGTTATTTTTAAACGGTAAACCCAAGAAAATGATCTGTTTCAACACGAGCTCTGGCTGCTAGAAACTGACGCTGTTCTGCCTTGCTTGCTGCTGCAGAGACTCTTTGTTTGAAGAGGCAGCCAATTTGTTCGACCAGTGAAGAATGACGTGCTTCACGAAACCCTGTTTACCCTTCATGAATGTCCTGAATAGAAAAATATTTGCGTCAGTCAAATAATATTTATTCAGCTCGGATTTGCTTGCCTTCAGAAAGGTTTTTACCGACCAGAAGGACTTTTGAGCTTATAAACATTTTTTGTGTTATGTGGAATTTTGCTCCTCAAGGTGAGTTTTGTTTCTTCAACATGAATCATTGTGAGATTTGAAACGAAGAAAATTCAGCATAACAGGACAATTGTGTACAAAGCGAAGAATAAACACAAAGTCTGTAGACATGTAGAGATGATCGTATTCAGCAGTATTGTGCATGTAGAATGATCGTATTCAGCAGTATTGTGGTCAGTTTTTGACCGGTCACTCACTGCACTCACTGCAATCACTACACTCACTGCAGTCACTGCAGTCACTGCACTCACTGCACTCACTGCACTCACTGCACTCAATGCACTCACTGCAGTCACTGCAGTCACTGCAGTCACTGCACTCACTGCACTCACTACACTCACTGCACTCACTGCACTCACTGCACTCACTGCAGTCACTGCACTCACTGCACTCACTGCAGTCACTGCACTCACTGCACTCACTACACTCACTGCAGTCACTGCACTCACTACACTCACTGCAGTCACTGCAGTCACTGCACTCACTGCACTCACTGCACTCACTACACTCACTGCAGTCACTGCAGTCACTGCAGTCACTGCACTCACTGCACTCACTGCAGTCACTGCACTCACTGCACTCACTACACTCACTGCAGTCACTGCACTCACTACACTCACTGCAGTCACTGCAGTCACTGCATTCCTGCACACGTTTTCTCAGCACATGTGTGCCTGACAGCCTATGATTTGCTATCAAGTTTTGCTTGTACATGAAAAGAAATTGAGTTCCATGCTAAATGAGGCAATGAAATGAGGCAAAACCATTTGAGGAATGAATATTTATGGACGTATAATATTTATAGACACTCTCCTTTCCTATAGACGTATAATATTTATAGACACTCTCCTTTCCTGTAGACGTATAATATTTATAGACACTCTCCTTTCCTATAGACGTATAATATTTATAGACACTCTCCTTTCCTGTAGACGTATAATATTTATAGACACTCTCCTTTCCTATAGACGTATAATATTTATAGACACTCACCTTTCCTGTAGACGTATAATATTTATAGACACTCTCCTTTCCTGTAGACGTACAATATTTATAGACACTCTCCTTTCCTGTAGACGTATAATATTTATAGACACTCTCCTTTCCTGTAGACGTATAATATTTATAGACACTCTCCTTTCCTGTAGACGTACAATATTTATAGACACTCTCCTTTCCTGTAGACGTATAATATTTATAGACACTCTCCTTTCCTGTAGACGTACAATATTTATAGACACTCTCCTTTCCTGTAGACGTATAATATTTATAGACACTCTCCTTTCCTGTAGACGTATAATATTTATAGAAACTTCCCATTGATCTCGTTGCCTGTAGTGAACTGATGTGTTGTGCCATGTGGTATTTGCAGTTGTGTATCTGTGCAATTGTACGTATAAATTTATTGGAACTGTATAATTGTACGTTCAACTGTGTAACTGTTAACTTTATGTGCAAGTGTATGTGTAACTACATGTGTAACTGTGTGACTGTGAGGGTAACTGTTTGACTGTATAACTGTGTAACTGAGTGAGTAACAGTGTAACTGCATCACTGTGTAAGTAACTCTATGACTGTGTAATTGTATGAGTAACTGTGTTACTGTGTGACTGTATGAATAACTGTGTAACTGTGTGATTGTATGAGTAGCTGCGTAACTGTGTTACTGTATGAGTAACTGTGTAACTGTGTGACTGTATGAGTAACTGTGTAACTGTGTGACTGTATGAGTAGCTGTGTACCCGTGTGACTGTATGAGTAACTGTGTAACTGTGTGACTGTATGAGTAGCTGTGTAACTGTGTGACTGTATGAGTAGCTGTGTAACTATGTGCCTGTATGAATAGCTGTGTAACTGTGTGACTGTATGAGTAACTGTGTAATAGCTCCTGTGCGAGGAAGACAAGCAAGAACTTGACAGTCGTCCACTGCACACGCACGGTGACTGTCCGCAAGTTGTATTATTGCAAATGCAATTAACACAATTAATGACATGCATGTAGGGGAAATTTCTTAAACAATTCTCACAAAAGAATGGAAAATGAGGTGAAAAATATTTCAGCAGTGTGTAAAGTTTTGAAACTAAGAAATGAATTACTGCAACATATAAGAAATTCGAATAGATTTGCGTGACGAGGAAATTGTGTTGCATGGAATAGTTCTTGTGTGTTGCAACTTTTAAAAGGGAAATAAAAAACTATTTCAGACACAATCAGCGAAACTGAAATTCAATACACATGAGCAGTTAAAATATTCAAGATGAATAGAACTGTCCACAACCGCAAAATATGTCTGTAGATATTTAACGTATTGAACAAAGCCATGTTTCATATTCATTTTACTGGAATAAATTGTTTAGGGGGCTTAGCTCGATTGATAATGCATGCAGGAGTCTGGTAATTAGCCCACAGTTACTCACTGTACGTGTCCTTGCCGTACACTTTAATAAGGTTTTAGCATTAGGGAGAGATTAAAAACTAATGGTTAGTAATGTAAAATACTGGCAGAGTGTCGCATTTCTTTTAAAAATATATCCTAATGATGAATTTATCATAGTTGAGATCTAGAATACTCCACAGTTTTGGAGAAATGCTCATAATTTATTTTTCTCACTGGGGGATAGGAATTGTTATTTTTAAAGTAAATGAAACACGACACCCAGAACCCGTAGATTTACGTGCAACTAAATACGACTCAATCTCGGGTACATTTTGTTTAAAATTATCTTTCTTCTTAACATATAGGTAAAAAACTTACTAAATTTACTCTGCATTACCCCAAATAAATATCAATAGAATTTATTCAAGGTATGCACTTATCTTATTAACACATTTTTGCCGGCTTATAGAGGACATATATATGCAGGCAGCAAAAAATTCTGCAGAGCAAGAGATGATAGTTGTAGATTTTCAAGAGTAAAGTCACCAGACCAAAACTTCTGAAAGCATCACCGTATAGCTGAACTCACTCGCTACATCTCCTAGAACCTCATTGATGTTTAGAGTTGTCTGTGATGCATTGCTTCCACCACGGAACTCATATACGTGAACAATGCGAGTTTTGGATCCATCGATGGTTCAGAAAAATTTATTTGCCTGAGAAAACCCACAATATCTTCTGGCACCAGGAAATGCATTTGGAGAAGTGATGATGTTTGTGTTCAGTGCTGCTGAACAACATGTAAGATAAAACATGACTGCTAACGACAACCAAATTCTTGCTGTCTCTCCTAGACCCTCAACTTTAAAGTTCCTTAGCCATCCTCTCCCAGACCCTAGATCTTGCTTCTCAAGACCCGTACATCCCTTTCTCCCAGACCCCACATCCTTTTTCCCTAGACCCCCACATCTCCTTCCCCCAGACCCCCACATCCCCTTCTCCTAGACCCTCACCCTCAGACCCTCACACTCGCCACTCAGGCGCCTTCCCGAAATCAAAAATTTTTGCCTTGCTCTTGAGATTGTTCGAGAATTTGCACAAGTTTTTATGAGATTCTTGAGGCTCTTGAGATATCAATAGAAAAGATCTGGCTGTAAAATACTTTATATCGACCATCTGGTTGCCATAAGATGGACTCAAGGAACTCTTTCTTACTCGAACAAATAATATTCATAATGAACCAATGCATGGTAACGTTAATTAGTTTGTGCATACGTGATGTTACTCTCAAAGTTTGTGGTGAACTTTTACTATACACTGTGAGTGCCTTGGGCCTCATTATTTTCAAAATTAGGAGCTTGAATGGACTTTAAATAAGAGGAAATGACAAAATATATGTTTTTCATGACTCATAACTCGCGTCGAGAGACCCACCAATAAAAATTTACGCCAGCGATCTAAATTAACACCTGTGAGTGCATAGCATGTCTCTGAAATTGAGACGCAAATTCTTAGTAATAGGACTGCGTTCTTTGATCAACGGAGTTTTCGGTCGAGAGATATGCCTCATCTTTACAACTGTGTATTGCACCTGAAACATGATCGACGTGCCACGCATAGTATTAGGGTACAATATCCCTCGTAATTTTTCGAGGAGAGACCAAAAATCCTTTAGATTGAAGTAATAAACTAGTAGTTCAATTTTCCTCGACGTGTTAAAGCCTAGAATGCTGCTTCAAATTTGCCGTCTTGCTGACAGTTTGTTTGGCTGTCTACTGCCGCGCCATGTTGTAACGTGTCTGACCTCGTCATAGCCCTTGTCCTTGATGAAAACGGAACATGGTATTTGTCATCCTTGAATGTTAGAAATAGAATATGTGAATAAATACACAAATGACAACTCTACCTAGTTACTACTTAGAAGACACAGACAGCGACTGTCCCCAGCAGATGTTGGGGTATATTAGGGTTAGGGTAGGTTAAGTTAGGTTAGGTTAGGGAAGTCTGGAAGAGACTGGTGAAATGTACGTCATTAGCAAGTACATGAACAAAATACACGTAGCAACCCATTTTCATGTATAGTTTCCATGGGGTGCATAGAACGAGTCTTTACTTGCTGCATGTTTCAAATTAAACTGTCTTCTTGACACCTTCACCTGATGTTTTAATCTGTTCACGCTGACTGCAAAGTCACGCTCACCTTTCTAACTCCTCTGAGACCAGTTAATCTGGCCTCTGTAGCACCAGCCACAATGTGTCTCAGCAGCAGCCACGATGTGTCTCAGCAGCAGCAGCCACGATGTGTCTCAGCAGCAGCAGCCACGATGTGTCTCAGCAGCAGATACGATGTGTCCCAGCAGCAGCCACGATGTGTCTCAGAATACAAACCCTCTCTATGGAGAACCATAAAAATTTGATGAAGATGAAGAGCTTTGTCTGTTGCGTAAAATATGTACAATAAATTCACGGTTGCAGTAATACGTAACTTTGCTACAATGACCAAAATGAGGTGGTAAAATACACTGAAAAAACTACTCAAACGAAGCCAACAAAACATTGAGGATAATAAGTGCGAGGGATTCCTATGGAAGCATTGTGAGGGTTGTAGGTTTATTTTCTACCACATTGCATAAGCACTCAATACTTCTCTTCTGAAATATTCAGGATGAATATTTCAGTTCCTAAAATACAAGTAAAGAGTGAGTTTTATAAAGGAGTTACCTCTCTGCCACACGTACTGTCATATCTCACATCAGGTGCTTATTGATTCAATGAATACAAGTTGACTAAAATTGAATTTCATCAAGAAAATATTGAAGGAAAGTTAATTGTGCACCTGAGGTGTAATTCAAGATATACTAATATTTTCTTGGCATGTGTTTGTGTCACAGTTGTGTGGTGATTAGCTGCCTGGCATGTGCTGTCAGGCCGCTGGTTTATTAGCTGCCTGGCATGTGCTGTCAGGCCGCTGGTTTATTAGCTGCCTGGCATGT